>APFE031621114.1:68278-78472 GCA_000404065.3 Pinus taeda
CGGATGCGGGTGAATTCATTAGATTTTAATGATCTCAGAGATGAAGCCACGCGCAGACAGCAGCTGGCAGGTGGCGGAGGACGAGTCTCGGGCTCATATCCAAGGTGAAGTGAAAGGCATTCACTGCAATTTAATACCGCTACACACCCCAAGTACGCAGACAAAGGATGTTGGCTTGACAAGCCAGAGAATGATGGCGGTCACTTTGGTGCTTTGATGGAGACCAGACGCGAGCATATCCATAGGGGAAGACATAGCTGATGGTTTGTATAGGATAAAGGTCAGTAGCAGGGGAGATTCATGGTGGTCTTGCTCGCGAGGGAAGCTGCAGCGCCCTCGGGAGAAGTCACCCTGGCCTCACTCTTGGTTGCTGAAGGTAAGCGCAACGCACTCCCTCTATGTTTCCACAATTGAAGTTTGGCATCTTAAACCCGATAACAGTCCCTCCCTTGTTTGTAATCCTGCTGTAGTGGCTTGGATGAGGGACGGGCTTCCTATCGAGGCAAATAAGCACAATTGGGTGGCGAATTTGGTTGCTGGTGGGCTAAAAACTGGGGTCTCTTTTTCTTCTGGCTGGTCCTCGGTCTGGCATATTGCCAATTTTCTGCCTTTGTTCCTTCATTCTCTGTTTTCGAGTGGGTATATCAGGCAGAACCAAGTGCACATGGCTCCTCGCCTCAGAGCAACTCCCAGGAGAGGACGCAATTCAGGTCTTAGGGGAGAGTCGGGAGGATGAGGCAGTCCTACTCCTCAACGCATTTCTCCGCTCGCCATAGCCTATCCACCCTCCCAAGCCTCTGAAGAGTCTGGCTCTTCGATAAACAACTCAGTGCAGACAGCCAAATTCCATTTCAAAAGCCGGTTGATCAAACCGCTTGTCACTGCTATGGTTACTGCCATCTTCTTAGAAGAGGAGGAGGAACAAGTCAGCCCAGAGGCATCATCGAAGGAACACTCTCCCACTCCTCTGGTCAATTTGTCGCAGGAGGATGATCTCATCAGCGCAGAGTCAGATTCAAAGGACCAGTCTCTCTCTCCCATGGTCAATTCGGTACAGAGTCAGTTGGAGGAACACAGTATTAATCCTCCGACAGCGGGGATGGAAGGGGAGTCTCAAGGTATAGCCGGAACTACACAGGTCTCGGCTCAGGCAAGTAAGATGAACCAGTGGCCAGATAACACCTACCCCAATATTCTGCATCTCAGGCTCCCCCCAGGAGTAAATCCAATGGATGTCGAAGATGGAGTGATGGTCACTTGGGAGCGTGACTCAGACGAGGAGAAGGATCAGGGCCCTGATGAACCCAAGTAAATGTCAGTACAATGTTTGAAGCTTCAAGGCAGTCACTCTGCATTTTGGTTTTACAGTTGTTTTGATTCAGTATTACGTCGTTGGGCAAGGCAATATCCAGCTAGTGGCCAACCGGAGGCAAGAATTTTTGAGATTTTTGGCTAAAAGCCCAGTTATTAATCATGTTTCTCACTTTGTAATCTGGATTTTATCTTCTTTTAATTCTGCTCTAGTTCCACAAGATATTTTCATAAGTTGTAAGAGTAGAAGGAATAGTCAGTGTAGTAATGATTTCTTGACAGAGAGATGGCCAAGGCTCTCTCAGAGGTTAAATCCTCTTTGTATATATCTTTTTGTTTTTTAATATCAATAGAATAGACTTTACTCAGAAAGAAAAAAAATATATATAAGATAATTAGATTGAATTTTGATATATTAACTTAAATTTTAATGCTTTTCGAATAATGTCTTTCTTTGAATCTTTTAATTGTAATCTATTTTAACTTTTTTGTTGTTAGTACACCTGCAATTTGACTAGTCTCATTTATTATTATGGTTATCTTTGTGTAATTAGACACACTTCATTTTTTATTATTAATAGATTGTGCAAAGTGCAAAATTCTGCACAATAAAATCTTGAAACCTTTCTTCGCAGTTGCACACAAGACCCATGGTTAGTGTATTATTAATAGATTGTGTAGAGTGCAGAGGTTCACACAATGAAAGCTTGAAATCTTCCTCCGCACAATGGACTCACTTCATAGTCCTTAATACTAATATTTTAATGCTTTGACAATCATGCATTAGATTTGATATTTTAATGCTTTGAAATAATGTCATAGTACATAATAATGTTTTTTTAATCTTGGTGCAATGCGGATTTTAATTGAAAAAGTAATATATAGATTAGTTTAAATTCTAAATATATACAAAATTAATATATAAGATAATTAATTTAATTTTGACACATTAATTTAAATTTTATGTTTTCAAATAATGTTTTTCTTTTAATCTTTTAATTGTAATACCTATTAACTCTTTTGGATTTAGTACATGTTTAATTTGACCCGCCTTATTTATTATCATGGTTAGCTTTATAATAAGGCACACTTAATTTTATTTTATTAATAGACTATACGGTGCACACAATGAAAGTTTGAAATCTTTCTCGAGAGTCTTGCTCAAGACTAATGGTTATTTTGTTGTTAATAAATTGTGTGAAGTGCGGAGGTCCACATAATGAAAGTTTGAAAACTTCCTCTGCACAATGGACTTCTTTTACAACCCCACACATGTATTTGTGTTAATTTTGAAAACATACGTTACTATTAATATTTTAATGCCTTGAAAATCATGCTTTTAGATTTGATATTTTAATGTTTTGAAATAATGTTATATGTAATAGTGCTATCTAAAATTCATTTTATTTTTTCATAGAAAGTATGTTATTTATCTTGAATTTTGACATTTCAATGTTGTTAAATAATTAAGAATTTAGAGAACATAAGAAAAATTCTTCATTCATTCCTTACACAAACTTAATATTATGAAATGATTTCCAATCACAAAAAATGAGAGATATTTTTTATTTGTTATGTTTAAAGGTTTTTTTTTTTTAAAGCAAGCAGGTTGGATTTCCTTACTTTTAATATTTTAATGCTTTGAAAATCACGATTTCAAATTTGATATTTTAATGCTTTGAAATAATGCCATATGTAATAATGCTTTTTAATTTTGACGCAATGTGAATTATAATTGATAAATTAATATATAGATTAGCTTAAATTATAGATTAGGTTAAATTTTAATTATATATCGAAATTAATATATAAGATAATTATATTTAATTTTCATATTTTAATTTAAATTTTAATGCTTTCAAATAATGAATGTGGTAGTTTGTAATAATGTGTTTTTCTTTGGCACTTTAATTGTAATGCATTTTAACTCTTTTGGAGTTAGAACACCTTGCAATTTGACTTGCCTCTTTTATTATTGTTGTTATCTCTATGTAATTAGGATAAATTCAGTTTTTATTATTAATAGATTGTCTAGAGGTCACAATGAAAACTTCCTTGACATAATAGACTTCCTCTGTAGTCCGCATATATGCATTTGTGCTAATTTTTGCTTTTTGTAATGCTTGGCATGACCTTCCATTTTCTATTATATATATAAGGCAAATTTACACCACACAGTTTTACCTGGAGGCCTTAACTTGCTTCGATGGGAAACCAAGTTTGCTAGCCATCGGTTAGCACTATACGCCATCCAAAAAAAAATTGCTTCATTCTTTCTTTCAAGGTTACGTAGGTCTCAGTCTCATGTCCAAATACTATATAACTTCTAACATAAACAATAGGAAATTTAAATTCTATCCGCATAAACAAAAACTAAGCCTAGAGGAACTAATCCTTCTTGACATTTCGCTCCTCCGGGTCAGAGGCAATAGAAGCGGGATTATCGGTAGTTTCCTATGGCATTCCAAATAGCTCCACGATGCAAGGGATGTGACGATTGATATGATCCATCCTGACATCCTATTTGTGCAACTGGAATAGGATTTTCTCCATGTCTTTTTTGTAATTGGGCAGGCCTTGCAGTGTGACTTCCATCCCCACAGAAATTTTTTCCACTGATTTACCAAGAAAAATTTTCATTAAGAAATATAGGTACAGGGTGTGTTTGAATTACGTGATTCTACCTCTTGTGTTCCCTGGGTTAGGAACCATCATCCTCCAGATTTCTATCTCATCGTCTGGTTCCAGCTTGTGTTCTATCTCTTCTTCCTAGTAATTTATTAGCTTTCAGATGCCGTCATCTATTTCCTCTCTATATGATACAACGACTTCCGCTATGAGGTGCTCAGCAAGCTTGCAGCTCCTGCGGCCTTCCATCGGGTTAGGTCTCTTAGCTGCCCAAGGAGCCGAGCCTTTACTTCCACGACCATGCCCACATTTAGTTGGAGCCATGTCCTGTTCCTTGATGCCCTATAAACATTCAAACATCGTTAGATCCCTGATGTCGTTCACATCAATCCATCACAACTAGTCATACCTTACTTTGTTGCACTTCTTAGCCTGCAGCGAGTTAGGAAATCCATGTGGCCATAGGTGGACTGGGGGATTGGGTTCCAAGCTCAGGTCCTCAGTCCTTTCCCTGTGCCTCTGCCTCTTACCGTGGCTTAGACGCTAACCACCCCCTGCATTTGGAACCCAACATTTAGGCCCTTCTAGAACGGGTCCTTACAATTGTTTCCATACCCGCATGCCCCTTCCTCAACTTGCAACTTCCTGCCATGGGAATGATTTCCCCTCTGCTAATTATGCCTCCTAGGGTCCCTATTAGCACTTTTTCTGCCATGCAGATGCAATTGCCAAGGATTTATCAACAAAGTACTGGCATTGTCAGTATCTCATTCCCCTACCCGCAACTCTGGTTTACCTCTCTAACTTTCACTCAACCCCCTCAACATACCTTTCTCACTATCACCAACTCCCCCGCACTGGAATAACAAGTATGGGCTTGTAGCTTAGCTCAACCCCATCAAATCCATTCTATTACCACAATTTTGGCTTAAAAGCGAGAGGACTGACATGCAGCGCCAGGCCATGGTGTTCCCTTTCCTCAACTGTTTCCTTCCTGACTGAGCTAAGCCCCATTGGGACAACCCTTTGCCTCTCCCTTCCCCGTAGTAGAACCCCCACCAACACATGAAATTTCCGTAGAAATCCGACCAAAGCTTAGAAATTAATGAGGAGCGAGACGAGACTACATACCAGAAATTCTTCATTACTCGACAGATGTGATTCTGTCTTCTCTCTTCCGCTTTGAGCTTCCTCCCTTCTCCTCTGTAGAATTCACTTGCCTGGCACTTCGAATACCTTTCTTGTCTACACCGCCCTACCTTATCTCTCCCTCTGCCACCCTGCCAGCCCACATCCCATGCATTCATCAATGAGGACACCGCACCCCCTGCCTTAAGCATGTGGGGGGCGGTTGTCATAAACATTTTGGTACTGACCATGTCCAATCGAGGTCAGTCGTCCCTGACACCACGTCGCATCCCGATCGTGACATTTGTGTTAATTTTGAAAATATATGTTAATATTAATATTTTAATGCTTTTAAATCATGCTTTTAGTTTTGGTATTTTATGTTAATGCCATACTGTGTAAAAATGCTTTTAATTTTGATGCAATGTGATTTAATTGAAACTTTAATATCTAGATTAGTTTAAATTTTACATATATATCTAAATTGATGGTTATTTTATTATTAATTGGGTTATGTGGAGTGCAGAGGTCCACACAATGCAAGCCTGAAAGCTTCCTCTGCACAATCAACTTCCTCTATAGTCCCACACATATGCATTTTTGTTAATTTTGAAAATATATGTTAATATGAATATTTTAATGCTTTGAAAATCATGCTTTTAGATTTTATATCTTAATGCTTTGAAATAATGCGATATGTAATTATGTTTTTTAATTTTAATTGAAAAATTAATATATAAATTAGTATAAATTTTAAATATATATTGAAATTAATATATAAGATAATTAGATTAAGTTTGATACCTTAATTTAAATTTTAATGCTTTCAAATAATGAATATGGTAGTTTGTAATAATGTGTTTTTCTTTGATGTTTTAATTGTAATGCATTTTAACACTTTTGGAGTTAGAACATGTGCAATTTGTCTTGCCTCATTTATTTGTATGGTTATCTTTGTGCAATTAGCCAAGCTTCATTTTTTATTATTAATATATTTTTTGGAGTGTGGATGTCTAGAAAATGAAATCTTCACTTGCCTGTGACTTCCCCTTTGTTGTGTTTCCTTCTTATGACTTACGCCCTACTCTGTGGTTTTTGTCCTTATTAGTGAGTGAATGATTTAAATTTATAAATGAACGAAATGAAATACAGATTTAAATAGAATACAAAGATATAGTGAAATAAGAGAACTTCAATTAATCAATAGCAAGTACTAAAAAATATTTACATGTAGAATTGAACAAACTAGTTTGGGCGATGGTAGCTTATATTTGAGAAGAGATGTGACAACTACATGCCTTCTAAACAATGTCACAACGAGGCTCAGAGTCCTTTTTACCATAAAGAAGAAGTGTGAAAACCCTAACCCTAGGAGATGAAGCTTCAATGGTTTTGGGCCGCATTGGGGTAAGTTGGACCACCAACTTCTCGAGGTCGTAACTTTGTCATATGATCTTCGTTTGGTTAACATAATAATTTGTTTCGAATATCTCCACGAGGAGACCAAAAATGAATATGGGAAACATATTTTGGCATTTTTTCGATTTCTCCATTTGCCCCAAAAAATGTCTTTTAGGACCTCAAAATCACTTCGAAATTTTAGGACTTAAAAAGCTACAAAAAATAGAAAGTTGCGCTGGAATTAAGGAAACGAAAAGGAAATAGTGTTGGGGGTCCAAGTAGAATAAGCGGGTTTCCACCAATATCCACTTGGATTAGTGAAATTTATTGATGATCTCCAACTTGTCTACCTTCCTATTATTTATATGAGTTATTTCCCGATCATTTGTTTGGGGGGACGCCCATTCTCAAGTTGGGTCGACCCATCATGTTCCGTGAGAACACTTCATGCTATTTAAGCACCTTGGTGTACCCATCACACAATTCCATGTCGAGAACCCACACACCCTGTCTGGCACGCCCAAGGTGTAGGAACCCATGTCATCGTGTATCACATGTCACCTCACCACTTGCTTCAATGAACTAACCCTTTCTTGTTCCTCAAGTCATGTCGATTTTTTTTTATGTCTCCCTGTCATGCTTGTCACACATCTTGCTCGAACCATGCCTGTCATGCCCATATTTCCTACACCCTCCACCCAACTCTCCCATGGCTCTCGTCATGCAGTCATGTCACCTGAAACTTTAACTCGCCCACTTGTTGCCAACTCGTGCACACAATCCTCCTATGAGGTTCTGGGCACACTACCTTCATGCAAGTGCGCCAAAGGTTCTCACTTTTGTGCCGTTCACTCTACGTGATGCCCACGGGTCCACTTTGTCCAACCAATCCACCCAACACCCGACCAATGCGTCTAATGTGTTGTTCCCATGCTCCACAATCGTCTCATCTCACGACTTGGGTGTGGATGATCATGTTGATAAAATGCATCAATAAATTCTTAATTTGATTTTTGCGTTAGTCAAATTAAGGAAATTCAAAATTCGACATCAACAGAAATCTTGGATGTAGTTAACTGAGGTGACATGGCACTTGTCACTTAGTAAACTCAGTTAATTTGAGTTAGGGGCATGAAGTTCATTTGTATGTAGTGATTCCTAAATTTTAGAAGCCTAGGTTGAGAATTTCAATTGTAATCAGTTAAACTAGTTCTAACTGTTAATATAACTAGTTGGTGGTTAGTTAAGTGGTGGGATATCAATATACCTCATATATCTTCTACTTAACTGATTCATTAGCTAATAATTAGCTCATGCATGCAAAGAATACAAGTTTCCTAGCTATGGTGGAGTTTCCAATGCACTGTACAATTAATTATATACTAAATTAAGTGTATAACTCTTGTATTGGTCAAGTGATCAACCCAAAGAAATCGCATAATAAAATAGGGGGAAATTCCTAAATAATAGGATCTTATTTCCTCAAAAATTGCGCAAGCAAATAGGGGGAAATTCCTAAAGAATAGGATCCTATTTCCTAAAAAATTGTGCAAGGAAATAGGGGTTGAAGCAGTGGCGGAAATTGACCAAGTCTGAGTCAAAGCTTCTCAATGACCAGAGAGATAGGTTATGCACTTGCAGTTTGTGCTCATGATGCATACTTATGCAGAATCGCAACAAAATAAAGATATAAACATGAACATAGAGATGCAACAGAAATAAAACTTAATTTCATTAATATCAAATAACTAAAATATGCTTACATACAAAATGGAAATAAACTAGCTCGGGCAATGGTAGCTTATCTCTGAGAATAGATGTCGTGGCTACATGCATCTAAAATATGTTATAATGAGGCTCGAAGGCCTATCTATTATTCAGAAATAATGGAAAACCCTAAACATCCAAAAATCTAACCCTAGGAGATGAAGCACCAAAACTACGGGCCCTGTTTGGGTAAATTGGTACATCAACTTCCCAAGGTCATAACTTTGGCATATGATCTCCGTTTGATGTGCACAATACATTGTTAGAAAGATCTATCCTAGGAATACAACTTCCAACCAGCCAAAATTAGTTAATGACCATTTTTGTCTCTGGTTTTCCCAAAAAATGTCATTAAGGACCTCAAAACAACTCCGGAAGTTCAAGACCCGAAAAATACTCTTTGCATGTGTGTTATTTCTTCTTGCATGTTTATGATTTGTGTTCTCAATTGTGAATTTAATTCCGTAGAGCAGTACAATAGGCTTGAGTCTTTTGTTTTAGTAAATTTCACGAGCATTTTAAAATCTACACATAATTTCTACAGATTTATAATTCACCAAGAATCATCATGGGCACCGTTTTGGACATGGTACCAGATAGGGGTCCTGGAAATCCTTTACTTATATGTGTTGTTGTTTGTTCATTTTTTTGGGAAAGTTCTCCTTCACAAGTTGAGACGACCCACTATGTGGTGTGCTAGCATGCCCCTTCGTTTGGGTGCCCTAGAGTTCCCATCATGTAACGCCCCATCAGAAACCTCGACACCCCGTATTCATGTAGGTGCGGGCACCAACATCATTGTATATCACACACTACCCCATTACTCGTTTCATCAAACTCAACCACGCTCATTCTGCCCATCGCACATCTTTCCCAACTTACTACCATCAAATGTCTCACCCATCATATACCTTTTGCTTGCTCCGCACATTGTGCCAGACTACTTACTACTCATGTGGCCTGATTGATGCCCCTCACACATCTCACCCAACCCATTCTCCTCGTACATTGTTGGCGCCCTCTACCCGACTCGCCCTAGGTGCCCATCGCGCAGTCGTGTCGCCTAGTGCTTCAACTTGCCTTCCTATCATCGGATTGTGCACACAACCCCACCTATAGGGACCTGGCCTTTGCCTTCATGTGGGCGAACCCAAGGTGTTTGCCTTTGTGATTGAAAGCTTCTTCCACAGTCCCGCACAAGAACATTGGTTATTTTATTATTAATAGATTGTGGGGAGTCTAGAGGTTTGCACAATGAAAGCTTAAAAACTTCTTCAACACAATGGGCTCCCTCCATAGCCCTGCACATACGCATTCACATTAATTTTGAAAATATATGTTAATATTAATATTTTAATACTTTGAAAATCATGCTTTTAGATTTGATATTTTAATATTTTGAAATAATTCCATATGTAACCATGCTTTTTAATTTTGATACAATGTGAATCTTAATTGAAAAAATAATATATAGATTAGTTTAAATTTTAAAAATATAACTAAATTAACATAAATGATAATTAAATTAAAATTTTATAAGTTCATTTAATTTTTAATGCTTTTAAATAATGAATGTCATAGTTTGTAATAATGTGTTTTACTTTTATGTTTTAATTATAATGCATTTTAACACTTTTGGAGTTAGAACATGTGAAATTTGACTAGCGTCATTTCTTATTATGATTATCTCTATGTAATTGTGTTAGCTTCATTTTTTATTATTAATAAATAGCATAAAATACAAAAATCCACACAATGAAAGCTTGAAAGCTTCCTTTGCACAAACCACTTCCTCCGCAGTCTCGTGCATATGTATTTGTGTTAATTTTGAAAATATATGTTAATATTAATATTTTAATGCTTTGAAAACCATGTTAGTTTTGATATTTTATTACTTTAAAATAATGTCATACTGTCTAATAATGCTTTTTAATTTTGATGCAATGTGAATTTTAATTG
>APFE031621115.1:0-35486 GCA_000404065.3 Pinus taeda
TGAGCCAACTAAGTCAACTTACCTTAGTTAACTGTTACGAGTTGTTATGAGAATATAATTACAATTTAATTCCTAATTTAATTCAAGGACAATTAAATTATGATTTTTCTTGATGTTATTTTTAACATTTCTTGTTTCTATTTTCAACAGAATCCGACGAAAAAAATTGCAATGAAATCTTGATTTGTGTTGTTTAAACTGGTTTTTTGACTGCATATACGACTTCAACACTGTGAAAAAACCCTAGGGCACTTCGATTGGGCCGAGTTCACCCATCAAACTTGTGATTTCAATGAATCCCTGCTAGATTATGGACAAATTAGGTCGGAAAATAAACTGGAAAACTTTTCAAAAAGACGCACTTAAAGACAATTTGTTACAATATTTAGCAGTTATAATAAAATATATTAATGGAAAAAGTGAAAAACATTGAAAAAAAAACATTATTATTAGAAATAATACAAGAAGGAATGATAATAGGTTAATAAATATTTATTGTAAAAAATAAGTATGATAATGAATGGAAATGAAATATTAATTATTGAAAAACCCATATATATATTTTTTGATAGTTAATTTATGGGGACACTTGGCTATTAGATTGTTAAAGAATACAACAATTGATAATAAAGTAAACAAGGAATGATGATAGGTTAATAAATATTTACTGTGAAAAATAAGTATTATAATGAATGGAAAAAATATATTAATTATGTAAAAATCCACATATTTACATCTTTTTTATATAATTAATTTACGAGGACACTTGGTGATTAGAGGTTCTTTTTTTTAAACAAATTTTATTTCACAAGTTGATTTTAAACCACATAAAATTAGTCATCCACAAAAAAATAGAAATTAGAATTTTAAAAATTCAAAAAATTATTTTCAATTTCTAAAAAAAATTAAATTTAATATTTAATTTTACCAAAACTTTAATAAACTTTGCAAATAGTTTTTAAAAATTTGCAAATTAATTAAGAGTCAAAGCATTTTAACCCAAATTGATTAAAATATACTCTGTCTTCAGATAGTTTAATTTTAATGTCACGACCATACACCAAATTGGTGTATGAGACCTCTTGTTTGTGGGAGAAGGGACACACCTCCAGGCACCGATTTAGATGTATAGTCATTCTTATGAACCACACTAGTTGGTTCGAAACGTGTCAGCAAAAAACTCTCTTATGTGATATTTTTCGAAAGACTTTTCTTAATTCATTATGGATCATAGAAGCCTGAATTCAAAAAATATGTTTGTTATTAATTATTTTTCACAATGAAAAAATAACAAAAAAACTAGGAACCACTTAAATTAAGTCAAGGCCACCTAGAGTTTGTTCACTTGAAATAAGAAGTCTAAACAAAACCAAACCGAACTTCATGACTTAAATGAACAAAAGCCAATCTCAAGGACAAAGTTAGAGTCAATATGTTGAAGTTTGGTAGACTAGTTCTTGCTTGTGGAGCCCTGACAACTACCTCATCTTGAACCTTTCCATTATTTTTATCTCTCAAACATTCTTCCTAGCTTTCATGTCATACTAATATCCCTCTACCTCCTCACTACCAACCTTTAACCCCCATGTTCTAGTGATTAAATTTTCATATTTCTTGTCCATTTGGTTAAGCTTCATTAGTATCTCATTGTGTGAGGAAGCTTTTTATTCAATGACATGGGAAATTATACCTCAATATGCTAAACAAATCCATTATTTCAAGTACTTAGTGTCTCTACTCCTAGATAAACAAGTGTCTAGATTCCAAGGGCTCATTTCTTCTTCAATTCTATCATTGAAAGTTTTCCCTTTCTTCTTTCTAACCCTCTTTTCTAGCTTTTCCATTCTTTGCTTCAATATTTTAGGGAATTGAGATGACATGTCTCTGCGATCACTATAATAGGTACTAGGCTCACAACAAGCTTATCTCTCTACACCTATGCAACTTATCTTTGCATGTTCCAAAGCATGTATCATGAACCTCCTTACTTTCCCCACACTACCTTTATTTAGCCACGAGAGTTGACAGATAATGTTAAATGTTTACTTATCTTTGCATGTTCCAAAATGACCTCCTTACTTTCCCCACACCGCCTTTATTTAGCCATGAGAGTTGACAAAGAATGTTAAATGTTTACTTATCTTTGCATGTTCCAAAGTTTGTAGCATGAACCTCCTTACTTTCCCCACACCGCCTTTATTTATCCATGAGAGTTGATAAAAAAATGTTAAATGAGTGACACAATGCTCAAGGACAAACACTAATTTCTAGAGCAATGCTCAAATTCCCTAAATTTCCACTCCTTGACACAATGAAACATCTAAACTTGACAACCAATTCCCATAATTCACATAAAAATTCGGCACTTTATTATTTATTATTAACTACCACCTTGTTTTGTTTGCCTAAATTCTAGTCATAATGTAAAGCATTAAAAGCAAATGTAAATTCATGAAGATTAAAGTAAGAAAACTAAGTTATAATTACTAATAATTGCACTGCCCTCCATCCCTTTGGCCTCCTTAGCTTCTTTATGATTCAGTGATACAAACCAATCTCCCTTCTGCACATCACAAATTGCCACAACCTCCCTTTAGCACATCACAAATTGCCACCAACCCACTTATCAACTTAACAAAACTTTATCCCTCAAACCATGACACACACATGACCTTCCTCCATGTGCCTATCCTATAACATGTTGCTATATAAACAAGAAAAACAAATTATTTTCCATCAAATACATTTTTTTTATACCTTATATCCATATGAAATAAAATTTACCATTTTTAATATACGAACTCTAATTCAAAGCAACCATTCTATTAACAAGGGTTACATAGTAACTAGTACTTGTCGCTTAGCTTAAATAGAACTCAATTAAACTAAAAAATAATAAAGACAAAGATTTCATCACAAAAATAAAACAACTAATAAAATACAATATTGTTGAATGCCATCACCAAAAATTAAGAAATATGATTAACTAATATTGTTTATATTATGAGTCGTCTTTAGTGAGACTTTTTGAAAGCTTTTCCGGTGGGTTTTTCCGATCTAATTTCTCTAAAATCTGGCAGGAATTTATTGAAATCACAAGCTTGATGACTAAATCCTGCACAATCGAAGTGCCATAGCGGTTTTTAGGGTGATGAATCCATATATATAGTGAAAAACTAATTTAAATAACACAAATCAAGATTTCACCTCAAAATTTTCCACTGGATTCTGACACCCGAAAGTCAAAAAAGTCGCACTAAAGACAACTCCTTTATATTAACATATAAACACTTTAATACACACACACACACACACATATATATGCGCATAGTCCAACTTATAGATGAAATAACCTTTTTTCACCGGAATTCACCAAAATATGGAATACAATAAGATTTTTTGTTGTTTAAAATACGTTTTTGAATGCATAAATGGATTCAACAACTGGAAAACATAATAGAGATAGTTTTAAGGGAGAGGGCTTAGGTTGATACAATCAGGCATCTCAGGTAGTGGGTGTCATTCACGTAGGTAATGTGTAGTGCCATTCAGGGAGGTGCACCCATTCCCATAACTCCAACATTACAAGTTCCCACCAAATAACGAGAGAAGTCCTCATCGCCAAATGAGGAGAGATGGTTGGCTCCCAAGTTCCACAACTGATGAGAGAGAGCCAAGTTGACAACAAACGGTCTCGAATCAGCCACGGAATGGCACATGATGCAGGTACGACACACTGTGAAGTCAAATGTGAGCAATAACATCACATACATAACCGAGAGAGGAAGGAGATGGGCACTAGAATTTCGTAGATTAAACAATTTAAACTCAATTTTTTTAAAATCTCTATCAAATTTTGATTAAAATTAACTAGAAAAAATATGTCTATAAGTTAAACTATACACACACACAGAGACAATTTTTTATAATCAAATTGGTTAAAAGATAATTTTAAATAATAACAAGTCATCTTAAATTAAAAATAAAGAGGAAAAACTATAATTCATGAAGAAAAAAAAATTAAGAAGTTAAATAAAAAGGAAATAAAACTAAAAACAAAAGATTTGTAACTAAGAAAGAAGAAAGAAGAGAAAGAAATTATTTTAACGTCCACGAGGCTAAAGATAGCCTATGAGACAGATTGCTTCTTCATCTGCTAAAAATAGCCTAATAGAAATAACTAAATTACCCATAATAAGATCTCAATCAATCATGTTACAAATAAATAAATTTATATAATAATAATAAAATAACAAACAAAAAAATCCAATATTTAAATAATAGATTAAGCAACGTTCTTTTAATAAACAACCAACTAACACTCCAATAAAAACAAAATTGAATGTATGCTAATCACATAGCAAGACCCAACTAGTCCAAGGTCTCCTCCGGCAAATGGGTCCTATAACATCCTCTCACGATGGTCGATTCATCCCATCAAAAATCTTTAACCCTGTAACACATGACGCTAGATGCAAAAGGAAGTAAGAATGGATGAATCTACCCGATAGTCAACTACAAATAGAGCTGTTAGTTTGGAAGCATCAATGTGGGGAAAACCGTGGATTAGAAATCGGCAAATGGAGGAAACATTTTATCATAGCGGCTAGATATGTCAAAGAACGCTAACACAGTGGCTAGATAAGGGAGAAGCTGGCATAGAAGCAGAAAAATGCAGGTACTGGGTATTTCAAGTGGAAATAAGGCAGCTCTGTAGGGTTTTCCAGAGCTCGAAACCATTATTATTGCTTCTTCTTTTTTTCCTGAGCTCAAAGCCGTTATTATTGCTTTCTTTAGAGCTCAAAACCGTTGGACATTTTGGGAAAACAATCCAGCGTTAGAACCAATGCGGATTATCTCTTAAACGCTTAATGAATTTTAATCACCACTTAAAAAATAATAATGACGAATATTTTTGAGTTAGTTAACACATAAAAATTGAGACAGTTCGCCGGTTTTGTAGTTGAAATTTTTAGGGCATTTATGAGTAGAGCAGTATGAACAGAGTAGTGTGAACAATGTGGTCAGCGGTGAGAGCAGTGAGCAGTGTGGTCAGCAGTGAGAGCAGTGAACAGTGACTATCGAGTAGCGAGCAAGGAGCAACAAATGCATTCAAACATGACAAATGAATAAGAAATTTCAGAACATGTGGAGACAAATGATTTATGACAAGTGAAAATTGAATCATCCGCCAAAGCTAGGAAGTGGGTTTGGGTCAATGTTAAACAATATCGGGGCATTTTAAAACGAAGAATAACCCGTCTAAAATGGGAGCAAACAAGGAAGAAACGATTTAAAAAGAAAAGTACTCGAGCCCTTCGCAAAAAGCACTCAAACAAGTCTCCTTTACAAGCATGTGGCAACAAGAAGCCCAGAGGAAAAGTCATTGATGATTCTACCTTATATAGTCCCACATCCACACCTCTCACTTGGTCATCTGATCTTTATGTGAAAGAATTGTTAAATGCAAAACAAAGGTTGGAGGTTTTAGAAGCTAAAATGCATGAAAGAGATCATAAAATTCATATAATAACAACTAAGAATAAGGCTTTAGCAGAAAACAATAAAGTTTTAAAAGAACAAGTGGCATTGTTATAGGAAGCTTTCCTGATAGGGAAAACAGAATGGCAACGCATGAAGGCGGATGTACAAAACATAAAGAAATCTGTAGTGGAAAGTAAAAAAGTGGTGAATGTGAAATCATTCCAGGATAAAGGGAAAATGATTGCCCAAATAAACAATCATGAAGAGAACGCAAGAGAAGAAATGAAAGGAGATTCCACCAAAGTTTCCAAAACTTGGGCTCAAGTTATTAGAAATTCTTGCTAATAAGGAAGGAGAAACAAATATTCAAGTTGACAACGGGCAAGATAGTAAAGGCAAGGAAAGACAAAATAGGGCAGCAAACATAATTATTAAAGGCGTGAAAAACTATGGGAAAAATGAATGTACTCTTGACCTTGCAAGAGCCTTCTTGAAAGACAAGTTTTTATGACAATGACAAATATGCCAAGCATGGAGGGTGGGTAATTTTAACGGGGAGAGAACCAAGCCCATAAAATTCAATATGTGTGATAAATATATCATTCTAAGCAAGAAACATCTCTTGAGGGGTTCTCGTTTTTTCGTAGAAGAAGATGTAACTGTAAAACAACAGGAGGAAAGAAGGGAGGAAATTTTAAAGCTTAGGGCATCAAGAGACGAAGGTAAGAGAGCATGGATTTATAAAGGCAAAGCCCAAAGCTATGATAGCGTGATTTGGACCTCCTTCCAAAACAGAGCAGCAAGATGGTAATAAAGAAGAGGCAACAAGCTCTTCAAAAGGAAATCAGAAAGCAAGGTTAGTGTGGGAAAGCAGGGACAAAGACTCAAATGTGAGTCTTGCATGTCAAAATTGATAGCAATCAAGTCATACTCAGGTTTCCTTGAGATTAGTTTGTTGGAACTGCAAAGGTTACCCATGGAGACGAGGACCTGGGTTAGGGCCTATTGCGGAAGATAGAGACATAATTTGCCTCATAGAAACACATGAGCATGAAGGGTGTAAGACACCTCTGTTTGAAGGATACTGGATGATGGCAGTGTGGAACAAGGCAGCAAGGAATGGCAAAGGGCACCGGGGTATCATTGTTTTAGTAAGGGAGAAACAAGGTCGTCCCATTCAGTTAGAAAAAGAAGACTCAAATAAGCACTTCATTTGGTTTAAAATATCAGAAAATGGAAAGCACATCAGAATTGCAACATGCTATTTTACGCCACAGGTTTCAAAAATCTACAAAAGTAGAGGGCTTGACCACAAAGATCCATTTTCAGCCTTAAAAGCGGATATTGCAACATATTCGTAGCTAGGTGAAGTCCTTATAGTGGATGATTTCAATGCTAGGATGCAAGTGAGCAAACTAGCATTCTTTGTTGTAAAGATGATTGTGACCCTATTTGGCTCACAAAAGAAAGTAATCATTAGAGGGAAAGAATTCTAGAGGACAAGGGCTGCAATCTCTTTGGTGAACAATTGCTTACTCTATGTGGGACTTTTGATTTAGTCATTTGTAGTGGCTTGACTAGATGGGAAAAGTTCGGTAATTTCACTTGCAATACTTACAATGGAGCAAGTGTGGTAGATTATGTAATTTGCTCGCATGATTTATGTGAGAAATTGGAGGAAGTTTTGATTGGAGATTAGTTGTGGGACTTGAAATAAGGTCACAAGCCAATTTATTTATGTTTCTCTTGGATTGGAAAGAAACAATTAGAGTAAAAAATTTAGCATGTCCAACAAATCTCCCACAGGGTAGAATTCTTTTGACCCCAGAAAATTGTAATACCTTCAAATAATGCTAGAGAGGCTCTTTGAGAAGGAGAAAATTACAATCCACAGCCTTCATAGTCATGAATTAACACATTTAATTCAATGTGCACTTGCAAAGTGCAAAAGAGCAAAAATTAAGAAGTCTGAAACAAATTTCTTTCCAGTGAATGCTTGGTTTGATGAGGAATGCAAAAAGACAATGAGAATGTGGAAAGAGTCAAACAAGGATAACATAAAACTCAAAGCTTACAAGCAGTTATTAAGCAAGAAAAAGGCCGATTTCATGGTTTCAAGGAGGGAAGAACTAATCTTCCTTGGGAAAAATAATCCCAAATTATTTTGGAAGGAGCTCCAACTAAAAATGATACAAATTGAAAATAATATTACAACTTCTAAATGGTTTGACTATGCAAGACTACTCTATGAGTAGGTTCCCAAAGTTGACCCTCCCCCCTTGGTCAACACTGATACTAATCTCTTCACGGTACAAGAGGTAGAGATGGGTATCAAGAAGTTGGGTGTTGGAAAAGCAAAAGACTTAGCTGCACTCCAAGCAGAATATCTAAAGTGGGGCTCAATGATTCTTGCACTTCACATTACAAAAATCTTCAACAACATCATACAACAAGGGCTCCCCACAGATTGGACAACTAGTATGGCAATACCTATTTTCAAGAGCGGAGACGTAAATAATCTCTCCAATTATAGGACCATCATGATAAACCCTTTGTTTGCAAAGCTATTTGGAATCATGTTGGAAAACAAAATTAGCAAGTGGGCAGAAGAAAGAGATAAGCATGCTAAAGGGCAAGCAGGTTTTAGACCTAAACATTCCACAATTGATCATTGTATAACTTTAAGGCACATCATTGAAAAAGTTTGGGAGAAAAAGGAAGAAGCCTTTTGTTGCTTTGTTGACTTCAGAAAAGCGTTTGACTCGGTTCCTAGGGATAAGATTTGGCACAGAATGGAGGAACTTGGGGTTCCTAAACATTTGAGAGCAGTTGTGCATAGGCTATATGAAGAGGTGAAAGTCAAAATTAGAACTTTAGCAGGCGTTTATGAAAGTTTTAGAAGCGATATCAGGGTCAAGCAAGGTTGCCCACTGTCTCCTACCCTTTTTGTTTTATATATTGACAAGCTTAAGGAGTGGTTAAATTCCCAAGGGGGTGATGGTATCTAATTGGGAAAGTTTGTTATAATACTTTTTGTATGCAGATGACCTTATTTTGATTGCTAAATTGATTCTTGGTTTGCAAGAGCACTTACTATCCCTTGAGCATTTTTGTAGAAGTGCGGGGATGCAAGTCAATATCAGCGAAATGAAAGTAGTGGTCTTCTCTAAGAAAAGAAAGCATAAATAGCATAAGTTCTACTTTGAAGGCAACATTCTGGAAGAAGTTGCGGACTACAAATACCTCAGAATTGACTTCAACAAAAATCTAAGTTGGAATGGTTGTAGAAAGAAAAGAACTTTGGGGAGTTGGAAAGCATTTTATGCTTTTCGAAATAGGTGTAGAGAGGTAGAGTTATGGGACTAGAAAACCACTCAAACTTTTTTTGGGCTTCTAGTGATTCCAGTGATTCTCTATGGTTGTGAACTATGGACTAGCAATACATCCGACATGCAGTGGAGACAGATTAAGAAAATTCAGAAGTGTTTGATTACAAACAAATTTAAGATGAAACGTGCAGTTCCTTATGATATTTTGTGAAGTGAAACAGGCACTGCTCCTACTGAAGCAATTGATATGGTGCAGTCATAAGATATTTAAAAAAAAGAGCAAATGGAAGAGGGTAGATGGCCTAAGGTTGTCTTTAATGATAGATTGTGCAAGAGCAAAAAAACTTGGATGCAACAAAATAACAAATAGTTTAGTAAATGGAGGTATTTGCTTGAATGCGTGTCCTATAAACAACAAAGAGATAAAAGCTTTTGTTATGGAAAAGTTCCACAAGCGTACTTGGGATAAGGAGCTAGGAATAAAGAAAAATTACTATATTGTAGTGTTTAATCCCACTCATACCAAAAGCACACATAGAGACCAACATCTTTTGGAGAGCCAAAATTCTTATTGCTCAGTTAAGGACTAATTCTCATCAACTCCATTGTGAAACAGGGTGCTGGAAAAGGCCAAATGAAGCGTGGGAGGAAAGAATATGCATTTTTTGTTCTTCCGGAAAAGTGGAAACATAAAAACATTTCATTTTAGAATGTGAGGCCTTCAAAGGCAAGAGGGAAAGTTATGCAAATATGCTGACAGCGCGGGGTTTGTCGAGAAGCTGGGAGCATTTATTTTGAAGCTTCACAGAAAAAGGGCCGAATACATCAAAGAGATGAAGAAGCAATATGTCCCATAAACTATCTTTAGCCTAATGAATGTTAAAATAATTTCTTTCTTTCTTTCTAATATCATGCCCACTACACCTATAATAAAACAACTATTCAACCATAACAATCACAACTAATATAATAAATAATTATAGCTGTTTTTCCCACATAAATATCTCCACCATATTTACTTAAAATTACAATCTAAATTCAACTTTAACAAAAGAAAGTTAAAAAAGTTTTTGGTATGAACAATAGACCATTGAAACCATATCCAATATTCAAAGAGCAAGGTATACCTAGGAACACCACCTCATCACTGGCACGATGAAACTGGTTGACAATGGATTAGACAACGCTGAGCGGATGAAATGAATGGATAAGGAATTTTCCTAAAAAACACAGTCATTTCAAATGTCCATGGCAACTCTTTCTCTTACCCTACCAAATGGGCTATCATCTGCAACAACAACAGAGTTACTCTCTGGTTGTCAGTTTAACACTAATGGCAAGTTAAATAAAGCAAGGATGACAAGGTCTGTGAAGCCTCTACATGTGGCGAAGCTCTCTACTAGGGTGCGGCGGTCGGCAGCTGCTCAGCCTACAGTCCAAAACAAGGAGGACGAAGAGGAAGATGAAGATCCAGTGATGAGTACAGAAGCTTTACATCAATACATTGATCTTAGCCTTGGCTTCTGGAACGGCTCCTTCTACGTAATCTTTTCATCCAAAAATGATTGATTTACCTGCAATTTTTTCTTTCTTTCCAAATTCTGGGGTATGTTATTAAATTTCTTTGTTTTATTATGTGGCAGCAATACGACGCCCTGGGAAATGTAACGCAATGTGTTAATACCCAGTTGTCTGTTACCTCTTATGGCGAAGAGGACCTTGTCAGCCTCATGCAAACGTGAGAACTACATTGCATCTCATCCAACTTTAATTTGTGTTTTGCCATAATGGATATGTGTAGTGTTGTATGCTGGCCATGCTAATGGAACGGATAAGCTAATGTGGTCAATTGGAGAGGGTCTGATTTTGTGAGTGCCATTTACATGATTAGCTTAACTCCCATGGAGATTTCATGTATATAAAAGAAAACTGATAAAGGCAGTCCTTTTCTACGGAAATTTCATTGAAAATAACCCGGTGTAGAAATCCATGATATTTCTCTCATATTTCCCACAATGATGCAGGTTAAAAATTAAGCAACCGCCATCGAAAATTGCAACTTTAGACACGAAGGACCCTGAATGGGAAGAATTCAAGTTAAGAGAGACTAATATGTTTACAGTCGACACGCATCAACAGGTGAGTTGCCGATTCTGCTTTTAGTTTTTTGCTTGAGTTTCAACACTGGAGAAGGTGGGTCTCATGTAGTTTTGACTTCCTTTGTTACATTACTTTTCTACTATGACATTCATAAACCCCAACATCATACGTAGATACGCCTGACTAGGTCAGGTTAGCCTACAGTACTTCCCATATATTTCTTTCTCCCTCTTTGTGGTTTCCTATATAATTAGCTTACAATAGCAACACCTTTTTAGATTGAAGAAGTCTATAGGGCACGTATATAGTATTTCTCATTGTGAAGGAAATGCTTCCAATTTGTAGACACCCAATATGGGCGGGCATACATGTTTATGCACTAAAAGCATTTCATCATTGATTCAGATTGGATTATTACATTGTTTGTCATCTGTTTCAATGTTTTCAAGGTGGAAAAAATCAGAGAATTCATCTTACAAGAGCAGTTTTGGCAGTGGGACCTAGTTTGGAGAATTGAGGTCAAAAACCTTCCAGGGTCAGTTTGAGGCCTTGAATGATGTTTTTTTGGGTGAAAACTTGCTGTGTAAGTACCAAGCCATTGGCACTATTATACACTTGAGGACCTTTCAAATAATGCAAGAATGATATCAATTGGAGTTTAGATGCAAAAGTTATGCCTTCTGAAAGTTGACCTATCATGTTTGACCACCATAATTCGAGAGGATGCCATATCAGCCCCTATTACTCATGGAAAAGAGGTTAGCCATGTGGGGATGACGAAAAGGACTGTTAGAAGGGTTAAATTGCAACTCATATTGAGGGTTGAATGTTGAATTTGTAGCTTGAAAGGTTGTTCTGCATAGGTGATGTGCCATGACATGCAACCAACCACCTCGAGTATCTCCTACAATGATTATTTAATTAATTCCCTAAGCCAGGACTTGAGGCAACAATTTAATTTAATTATTTGACTTGCTGGCCACCTTTTTGGAAAAGGTAAAAGGGTCAATGACAGATTAAGTCATAGTCCTTGATCTCAAGAGATGAGATTAAATCTCAACTATCCATCTCTTTGGAGGTTAGGGTTAAGCACTTTATGAAGGGAGTTCAAGCTGTTGAGGAGATCATTTGATTGACACGATTGGGCATTCAATTGGAAAGAATGTTTTGACAATCAAAGCAACAAAGAGCAAGTCGAGACACTAGGGCAATGTATAGGACACGATCAGATCAACGAGCAAGTCAAGCAAAGGGGGCCATACAACCATGAGTTTTCTGACCCATACATGCCAAAATTTGTTGGGCGTAGAGGCTGATTTGCTAGGCTGTACAATTGGGCTGTACAGTGCTGCATAGGGGTCGATTTGACTAAGATTTGCTGGGACAAATTACAAATTGATGTAGCAATTTTTTGCTGTAAAGATCTGCTGTAAACTAAATTTCTGAAGCTGGATTGAAGCCCATGTTTTGTTGGTTTTCCCCACTCTAGGGTTTCCATGGTGTATTTGTGTCATTCTTTTATGTGTGTTTGGCTTTGTCAGATTTTTTGCTTCTGTTGTTTATGCTAGTTAATAACCCAGAGTATTTGTTGTTACAAATCATATTAGAAAGGATCATTCATTTCTATTTTGTGAATATTTGTTGAACATCAAATCTGTAGCCAGGTTTCCAAGAATTAACATGGTATCAGAGTTGTAGCCTCTGAATACAAAGCCAAGCGATTTGACACATGGTACCAATTCAAGCAATTAGAGTTCATCGAACAAGCTTCTTGGGTTTTCTACCATGGCCACCAATGTTTGGTACAAATTCAAACTGGAAGGCCCTTCGAACTACCTTCAGTGGAGGGTTCAAATTGTTGAAATATGTAACTAGGTTCGGTCTTCATAGTGGCATATGTAATCGTGATTTTATGTATTTAATGAAAATAGAAAAATAAATTTATTATTATTCTTTAGGCATGGGTTTCATGCTGAAGGGAAATTAGTTTTTAGGTCAAGCACCCATTGAGTGCTTCTAGGTTTGTCATAGAGTCAATTGAGTCATTGTCATGTATTGAACACCCATTTGGGCATGTTACATATTGTAAAGAAAATTTATTTGAGTCAAAATAGAATCAAAAGACCCTCCAAGACCTCGTCATGGCACAAAGATCAAGTCGACCTACATGAAGGGACAAGTTAGCCTAAAGAGAGCAATTTGTACCCCTCACAAGCCTATAAATAAGAAGGAACTCAACCTCATTGTGACTCTCTCAAGCAAGTTCAATCTTCTCAAGATAGAAGTTGGAAAAAGGACAAAAAAGGAAGGAGAAGAACTAGATCGAAGTTTTTGGGCCCCCCTCTCTCTCTCGTGTTAGGGTTTCTACATTTGATGGGCAGAAGAAGTTGCTGGGCAGGTTGAAGTTGTGTAAGAGTTTGCTGGGCAAAAGAATTTGCTAGGCAGGTCGAAGTTGTAGAAGAATTTGCTGGGCAGGTCGAAGTTGCAGAAGAATTTGTTGGGTAGGTTGAAGTTGCAAAAGAGTTTTCTTGGCATATCAAAGTTGCAGAAGAATGTGTTGGGCAGGTCGAAGTTTCGAAGAATCTGCTGGGAAGGTCAAAATTGCAGAAGTTGTTGGAATCAAGGTTTGACTTGGTCTTGGAGGGTCTTGGTCAAGGGTCATAGGTCTTGGAATTCGTTAATTGAAGTTCTATAAGAAGAGAAGAATTCTTGTGGGTTTTCCTCTCAGTTGGAGAGGTTTTGGCCCTGGTTGATCGCCTACATCTTGTTCCCTATTATCTCTTTGATTTTATTGTTTGGTAGATGTTTGATGATGAAAAACACTAATAATAATCAAGTGTAAGAAGAAGCTAATCAAGTTAAGTAAAAATACATCACAAGCAGTTATCAAAGTAAGAGAAATCACCTAATCTAGCTGCCCTAAATTTCTCAACATGGTATCAGAGCTAAGGTGTCAAGACAAGGAAAGGCAGCTTAAAGAAGGACACTCAAGGGCTGAAGCACTAGAAAAGCATCTAAGAATAATCAAGAAGAGTTCGATCAAGAAAGACAAAGAAGCCTTATACCTAGCGAAGGAAGAATAAAGCATAGCGAAGCATTTCCTACTCTGTTTTGGGCTAATTCTCCTCCACACGTGTGCGAAGGTTGGGGCATCATCTTGTAGTAGTAGAAGCCGAAAATTGCAGTCACTCAAAGGAGCCAAAGTTTGGGTTAAAAAAGGACTATTTAGGAAGCCGAATTGTCAAGAGGAGTCAAGGTCAAGCGAAGTCAAAAGGAGGCATGTCTATCCATTTTCCAGCCACATGTGTAACCTAGGGTTTCTGTAGGAGAAGCCGAAATTGCAGTCCTGCAACAACAAGCCTAAAATATGAAGAAGGACCGAAATCTGAAGTTGTAAGAAGACCTGAAAACCCTAGCTCATCCATAGAAGAACTACACATTGAAGCATCTAAAAGTCTCTACATTCTAGAGAAGTAATCATCATCATCAAGGAATCAAGGTGATCTCCCTCTCGTTGAAGCATCACGTTTGAAGGAAGACATCTTCATCAAGAAGACATCTTCTATCATCATCAAAATTAAGAAGTCATCAAGTTGAAGATATTAACATCAAGGAGCATCTTCCCTTGACAAGTAAATATCTTTATATCTATATTTGAATCTATCAAAATGACTTCATTTTGCAAGAAGAGCAACAAATTGGTTGGGTTGTCAAACTTTCTTGCATGGAAGAAGAGGATAGATTTGATTCTCATAAAAAATGTAGTTGTTGAGCATGTGAAGGGTTTTGTCACTAAACCTCCAAAGGAAGAAGCTCAAGCTCTAGCTGAATACATGAAAAAACGGAAATAAGGGCTCAAAGAATCCTTATGTAGCAAAATTGGAAAAGTGAAAAGACATCTATGACAAACTGGTGGAATTATTCTCTGTAAGTTCTGCAGGAGAAGTGATATCATTAAGAACCAAGCTCTACAAGATGATGATCTCAAAAGAAGAAGGAACAACTTCATACTTATGAGGGTGTCAGAAATAAGAGATCAACTCCAAGAAGAGTTGGGAGAAATAATGTCTAACAAGGAAATGACTACCATAGTGCTCAATGCACTAACAAAGGAATGGGGCAAATTCACATCAAGCATCTATGGGAAGAAGTAAGCTACTCCATTCAATGACCTATGGTCATTGTGCAAAATCAAAGAAACTAGGCTGAAGGCAAAAGTCGATGTAGGATCAAGCGAGCAAGCTCAAGCATTTGCTGCCATGGCTAGAAGAAAAGGGAAGTTTGGGAAGCTAAGAAGAACATGTCGAAGGTTCAATGATATGGTTGTCATGAATATGGGCACTACAAGAGAGATTGTCCAAAGCTCAAGAAGGACAACAATAAAAGAGGAAGGGAAGAAGCCCATATCACCGAAGAAGTGGAAGAAGCCGAAAAGAAGAAATCCAAGAAGGAGGAAGTAAAAGATCTCTATTATGATTAAGGTAGTCTTCCTCACTTAGTTCTTTTCAAGTTTCTGTTTCAAGTTTTCTGTTATAAAGTATAACTATCATGGTAGGAATCATTAGAAGCATGATAGGATGCATCATGTTAGGAGATGGCATCAAAGAAGCATACGATTGAAAGCAAGAGCTCGTGATATCATCATAAAGAAGCATGAAAGATAGTTGAAGTAGAAGTCTATGGCTGTCACCTATAGAAGGATGTAGCACTTGGTAACCTCATTAGAAGCATAAGTAGTACTTATGGGAAAAAGAAAGTCATCTAGTATAGAGCTGATCATACATCATTCAAAAGGAGCATTTGCAGGATGAGGACGATCAAGATCCTCTGTTGGAATCTTCTTTGGAAGGTTCACCTACTGGAAGAAGCAAGTGTCTCACCGGGAATTCCAACTTGTATGGGATTCATAGGGTGATGATATGATGTTAAAAGAAGTGAAGCAGGCCAATGGATTGAAGTTCTTTCAATCAAGGAAGCTGCCGAAGGAAGTCTAGATGACCAAAAGAATGAGATGAGGTATGTATGCTTCTACTTGATAAAATAGAATCATGTCATATAGTTGCAGATAACATGGATAAATGCTCCACCTCATGAGCATAATCAAGAGAAAGGGATCTCCTCCTTTGGAAGGATGCATAAAGGCATGGTTCACATATTGACTAGATGAAATCAACATATTAAGTCCTCATGGAATATGAGGTGGTTGATAAAAATGAAGGAACTACGATTGGAAGTTCTTGGGAAGCAATATGTGAATAAAGAAAGGAAGAGATCATGGAGAAGGCAATCAAAATCTAATGACTAAAATTTGTTGACTATGATATTTCCATGGGAAAGATATGAAGACCCCGATGAAGTCTGGAAAAGAAGGAGACCCTTGATATTATATATCTTGGAGATATGTCAAATATATGTCCGAGATATTAATATTGCAAGCAAACAGATGTCATGATGAAGGGCCATCACATAAGGTAATTTTGATTTAATGTTCTTTTGATTTTTGAATAACATTTGGATGGGTTAATGCAGGGCTACTGGAAAAAGAGTTGTGGATGCTGTCTACAACTAGCACTCGTGTGGTGGGATAGAAGATTCTAAAGGAAACATGATGTGGAAGAGGTAGTTGTATGAAGGAAAGCCAGATGTGGACTAGAAAATCACTTTTCGATAAGGGGAAAGATGACATGACTGACTTGAGGAAAGTGATGGATGGACGATGCCCTACAAGATAAAGGCTCCATAATATTAAAGATAAAATTCATGACATCGAATGGAGGAGCACTACAAGCAACTGAAGGTCCCATGATCTCCATCAATGAATAAAAATTGCTGTTGGAAACAAGTCCCTAGTTAACAGGGAGCTTGGAAACAAGTCCTTGGCTAAGAGGGATCTTGGAAGCAAGTACCTGGGAGCTTGAAAACATTCCTTTATAGGAATGGGTATATCCTCCCTAATTGAGAGGGAGAGATAGACACATCATTCTTGTCTTCACTTGGGAAGAAAAAATGGAGGATTGGGTAAGCATATGGCTCTTTGAGGATGTGGTAGGGCATCTAAGATAAGAGTAGTCCTGGAGGAACATACTCTGAGAGAACCTGGGTGGGGTATGTGCTCTGATCTTGTGGAGAGATAGAGTTGTTAGTCAAGGCCTTGCTATGTGACAATGCTGTATGATATGATGCTATACAGAAGGCTTAACAATCCGACTCTTCT
Source organism: Pinus taeda (assembly GCA_000404065.3). Classification (NCBI taxonomy): domain Eukaryota; kingdom Viridiplantae; phylum Streptophyta; class Pinopsida; order Pinales; family Pinaceae; genus Pinus; species Pinus taeda. The sequence continues at coordinate 17,128 of APFE031621115.1, forward strand.
TGTGAGAATTCTTCAGATTGAGAATGTCCAAGTGCCTTGTATGGATTATGAATACCTCCCTAGTTAAGAGGGAGTGTTGAAATATGTAACTAGGTTCGGTCTTCATAATGGCATATTTAATCGTGATTTTATGTATTTAATGAAAAGAGAAAAATAAATTTATTATTATTCTTGAGGCATGGGTTTCATGTTCAAGGGAAATTTATTTTTAGGTCAAGCACCCATTGAGTGCTTCTAGGTTTGTCATAAAGTCAGTTGAGTCATTGTCATGTATTGAAGACCCATTTGGGCATGTTATATATTGTAAAGAAAATTTATTTGAGTCAAAATAGAATCAAAAGACCCTCCAAGACCTTGTCATGGCACAAAGATCAAGTCGGCCTACATGAAGGGACAAGTCAGTTTAAAGAGAGAAATTCGTACCCCTCACAAGCCTATAAATAAGAAGGAACTTGACCTCATTGTGACTCTCTCAAGCAAGTTCGATCTTCTCAAGATAGAAGCTGGAAAAAGGACGAAAAAGGAAGGAGAAGAACTAGATAGAAGTTTTTGGGCCTCTCTCTCTCTCTCTTGTGTTAGGGTTTCTACATTTGATGGGCAGAAGAAGTTGTTGGGAAGAAGAATTTGCTGGGTAGGTTGAAGTTGCAGAAGAATTTGCTGGGCAGGTCAAAGTTGCATAAGAGTTTGCTGGGCATGTCAAAGTTGCAGAAGAATGTGTTGGGCAATTCAAAGTTCTAGAAGAATTTGTTGGGCAAGTAATTTGACTTGGTCTTGGAGGGTCTTGATCAAGGGTCATAGGTCTTGGAATTCGTCAATTGAAGTTCTATAAGAAGAGAAGAATTCTTGTGGGATTTCCTCTCAGTTGGAGAGGTTTTGGCCCTAGCTGATCACTTACATCTTGTGTCCTATTGTATCTTTGATTTTATTGTTTGGTCGCTGTTTGATGATAAAGAACACTAATAATAATCAAGTGTAAGAAGAAGCTAATCAAGTTAAGTAAAAGTACATCACAAGCAGTTATCAAAGTAAGAGAAATCACCTAATCTGGCTGCCCTAGATTTCTCAACACGAATCACAAAAATCTCCAGGAGAACACGCTGTGGAACTTCTTCAATGCAACAATAACTCCACCTAGTCCAGATCCCATTGCTCTAGACCTTCACGAGGTTAAAGAGGCCAAGGCATAGAGGGTTTTTCTCATTGGGGTCAAAGACCATTTGATACCCCATCTGTTGGAGAAAGACACTGCGAAGAAGATGTGGGATATGCTTACCAAGATGTATGAGAGTGACTATCAGAGTGATAAGATGGTGCTGAGGGACAAGCTACACAACATCATATTGTCCAAGGGTGAGAGTGTAGCATCCTACTTGACCAGGATAATGTAGTCGAGGGATGAGATGGCAGCTGTTAGGGACACTATCCAAGAAACTGAGCTAGTGGCTATAGCCTTGAATGACTTTACAAAACAATGGGAGGTGTTCGTCAAGTGTATTGTTGGCCAGAAGCACTTGCCCTCTTGGTAAAGGATGTGCGATGATTTCATCCAGGAGGAAATCTAAGAGAGAGCTCAGCATGGGGACTAAAAGAAGAGATTCAAAGAGGAAGAGAATCTTGCCTTAGCATGCAAGGGAAAGTCTAAGGCCAAGAAAGGGCCAAGTGATTGGTAATCTTCAAAGGGCGAGAAGAAGAAGGACCCAAGTAAGATTAAGTGTTTATATGTTGTCAGTCAAGACACTTCTCCAACTAGTTCCCTAACAAGAAGAAGGACAAATAGAAGAAGCAGGTTGTCGCTACTGTAGAAGTGGATGAGTTTGCAACAAAGTTTGAGAATGCGTTTTCACTCATTGCTTGTCTCTCAAGCTCAGTTGCCACCAGTGTGTGGTATATTGATAGCGGGGCTTCTTGCTATTTAATGGGAGTCAAAGAGTAATTCCCCAACTTGAACGAAAGGGAGATGGAATTCTACATAGAACTTGGAGACAATGCCAAGTACTATGTAGCTAGTGTTGGCATGGTCAAGTTTCAGAGGGACTCTGACAAACCCTTGTTGGTGGAGGACGTGCTATATGTTATGGGCATGATCAAGCACCTGATTTCGGTTGCTACCTTGGAGGACAAGGGTTACATCATAACCTTTGAGGAGGGTAAAGTATACATTGGGCCAAAGAACTCTAAGATAGCCAAAGTGATATGGGTTAGGAAAGGCAATCTGTTCATGTTGCAGTTTGAGCCAGCGTAGGCATTGGTGAGCTGTAGCAAAGGGTTGGGGGAGTTGTGGCATAGAAGGATGGCTCATCTTCATCATGGAGCACTTAATGTGCTCAGGGAGATTGCGAAAGGGTTGCTAGCGTTGAAGGTCAAGCAACATGCGGTGTGCAAGGGTTGCGCACTAGGCAAGTATGCAAAGACCAATTTTCCGAGCAACGAAACTAGGGCCAAAGGGATTTTGGACCTGGTACATTTAGATGTGTGTGGGTGCATGTTAGTTGTATCCTTAATTGGGCACCATTACTATGTGACCTTCATAGACGACTTCTCCAGGAAGACTTAGATCTATTTCATGAACAATAAAGACGAGGCTTTCAATTGGTTCAAGGAGTTCAAGGCTCTTGTTGAGAACCAGACCGGGAAAAAGGTCAAGACATTGAGGTCTGATAATGGAGGCGAGTACACCTCTAATGCCTTCAAAGACTTCTGTGCATAGGAAGGCATCAGGGAGGAACTAACAGTTTCGTACAACCCTCAATAGAATGGTGTTGTAGAACATAAGAGCATGACTATTGTTGGAGCGGCCAAGCCTATGCTTCATGACCAGGAATTGCCCATGTTTTTATGGGTAGAGGCTTACAATACTACCATATATTTATAGAATATAAGCCCACACAAGGTGTTGGGCAGATTGAGACTTGAGGAGGCATTTACAGGGAAGAAACCAACTTTGGGACACATCCCGCTTTTCTGTATGCTTTGTGTATTGCCATGTTCCTTCTCAAATGCTGGAACCTACTACAAAGAAGGGGATTCTTGTGGATTACAACGGGACTTCAAAAGCCCATTGAGTGTACATTCCTACCCTCAGGAACACAGTGATATGTAGGGACGTAAAATTTGAGGACGAGAGGGCTCTTTGGAAGTCTTGCAGCGCAAATCTACCTACAACCGAGGTTTAGGAGTAACAGGCACCAAAGGTTGAGACATTGTAAATTCCTTAGATCTCTATCAGGCAAAGCGAATAGGAAGAACAAGACAAGGGGTAGAGGGCTCCTCACACCCTGCTTCAGACTCCTAGCACAGAGAGGAAGAGGGCCAATGGGTTGAGTAAACACTTAGAGATGCCTAGGAGTACGTTGGTACTCGAAGATATTCATTTAGACAGAGCAAGGTTCCTCAACGCTATTCTGGTTACATGGTGTTGATGTGTGAGTTGATTGAGGTTGAACTTGCTAGTTTTCGAGAGGCATTCGAGCATCAGGTGTGGATGACTGTTGTGGTGTTGGAGTAATCTTCCATGATGAAGAATAGTGTTTGGGAGGTAGTGCCATGGCTAGAGGGCAAATCAGTGGTTGGCTCCAGGTGGGTTTACAAGATCAAGCATGTTGCAAATGGCAGTGTGGAGAAGTTCAAAGCCCATTTTGTGGCTAAGAGGTTCTCATAGAATGAAGGGATCGACTATGACAAAACCTTTGCCCCTGTAGCTAGATACTCATCCATTAGGGCTATTTTCTCTATAGTTGCGCATATGGGTTGGAGAATTCACCAGATGGATGTGAAGACGAGCTTCCTTATGTTGAGGAAGAGATCTACATTGAGCAACTGGAGGGCTTTGAGGTGCATGGGAGGAATTCCCACATGTGTAGATTAAGGAGAGCATTATATGGGCTCAAGCAAGTTCCTAGGGCATGGTATGCTAGGATTGATACTACTTGGAGACCATGGAATTTCCTATGAGCTAAGCAAACCCGAACCTATATTACATTCAGGTGAAGGGAGAACCTCTCATATTGGTGTCATATGTTGATGACCTGGTTCTCACAGGTTTTGAGAGGCTTATAATAGACTGCAAGAGAGACTTAGCAATAGAGTTCGAGATGTAGGATTTGGGTTTAATGCACTACTTTCTGGGTTTGGAGATGTGGCAAAAAGAGGGAGAGATCTTCCTTGAGCAAGGGAAGTACATAGTTGAGATCTTGAAGCAATTTAGGATGCGAGATTACAGGCCTATGTCCATGCCATTAGTGACCAATTGGAATAAGATTGATACTTCCAGATCAGAGGCAGTAGAACATACTTTATATAGATAGTTGATTGGCTCTCTCATGTATCTCATCAACACTAGATCAAATATCTGTATTGTAGTGAACACACTTAGTTTATGGTGTAGCCTAAGCGAGTTCACTAGGTGGCTGCAAAACATAGTTTGAGATATCTCAAAGGCATAGTCAAGGATGGGATGAGGTACATTCAGTAGGATGGAGTGAAGTTGGAGGGGTATATCGATGCAGATTGGGCGGGATGTACCACTGATAAAAGGAATACTTCCGAGTGTAGTTTTAGTCTAGGATCAGGAGTAGTCTCTTGGTTCAACAGGAAATAGAAGTCAATTGCGCCGAGTTTTGCTGAGGTCAAGTACATGGCTGCTAGTTTGGTACTCTGTTAGGCCATTTGGCTTCAGAAGCTTCTCATGGGGCTTTTTGATCGGGACTTTGAGCTGATCAGAGTTGCATCAAGCTCTGAGAATCCAATGCTTCACGACAAGTCAAAGCACATTCATACGAAGTACCACATCATCAGAGATTGTGTGGAAAAGGGGATAATGAAGCTACAATACATCCTTATAGACAAGCAGGTAGTAGACATCTTGACCAAGGCCTTGATGAAGGGCAAATTTGTATTCTTCAGGGATAAGTTGGGTGTTATGCAGAACACCTTCCTTGCTAAGAGGGAGTGTTGAATTTGTAGCTTGGAAGGTAGTTCTGCATAGGTCATGTACCTTGACATGCAACCAACCACCTCAAATATCTCCTACAACAATTATTTAATTAATTCTTTAAGTCAGGACTTTAGACAACAATTTAATTTAATTTTTTGACTTGCTAGCCACCTTATTGGAAAAGTAAAAAAGTCAACAATAGATTAAGTCGTAGGCCTTGATATTAAGAGATGAGATGAAATTTCAGCCATCCATCTCTTTGGAGATTAGGGTTAAGCACTTTATGAAGGGCATTCGAGTTGTTGAGGAGATCATTTGATTGACTTGATTGGGCAGTCAGTTGGAAAGAATGTTTAGACAATTACAGCAACAAAGAGTAGGTCGAGACACTAGGGCAGCATAGAAGACAAGATCAGATTAGTGAGCAAGTCAAGCAAAGGGGGCCATACAACCATGAGTTTTCTGGGCCATATAGGATGAAATTTGTTGGGCCTGTTACCCACCAAAATGGGTAACCCCATAGGATAAAACTTTTCTACTACTCATGATAGCCAACAATCCCTGACAACCACCACTAGCTGATGATATGCCATATATCTCCGCCACTTGCATCAACCAATTGCTTCTCACGCATTTGGCATGGACACATGGACGAAGGTGGGCTTCAAAAGGTACTTTGGTCATTTTGTAAATGGGTGCTTATACTTGTTTGTTCTTGGGCATTTGGTATAGATTATGGGGTGATCTGGAAGAATGATGGGCGTTGATCGTGATCTTGTTCTCTCACCTCACTTGGGTGGTTAATCCTCGACCCTAGTCCAGTGGGACCTCCCTTAAGGCCTAATGGGTATAGGAGGGGCACTACTTGGGAAGCCCTGATTGACATAATGTAGTTCCATCTTCCCATATATCATATTTAACACTTTCCGCCTTACAATATAAGCCCATATCTCACCTTCATTCTTTGGGTTGAACTTGTCATTGGATTTTTGGGATTTGGCACTCATATATTCACATACTTGGTTAGGGCTCGATAACTTTGTTCCAGGAGGTTGATGTAGCTAAAAGAAATGAAAAGAGCATATTATGGCCACAATAAAACTAAAGAAAGAAAAATCAAAATGTAAAAGATGGCTAGGGACATAAAGGTTAGCACAAAGCTAACATGAGCTCTACCTCACTCATTATGGCCATCGCTCGGTTCCTGTGCATTCATTGCTCCATCATATCAAAAGAAGGAAACCTTGCATGTCCCAACCCTGATGAGCAGTAAATTGACTCGTCATTAAGTGGTAATACAACTGCTACATCATTTAAAGCAAGCTCTAACCCTTAAGCTATAAGCAGTAATAGTGAATACAATGAAAAATCAAGAAGTAAAAGATGCACAAGAGGGGTGCAGAAACAAAAGCTGAGTTGGTAACTCATGCATCCATGAATACTCCCTCCTCACATATATGCACTCAGGATGTGGGCACACCCATTAGCTGGTCCCTTTGACCATGGCACTTGGCCATGAAGTCTTGTCCCTTCCGTTACCATCATTATTATTCACTAACACCTATCAATTGAAGGGTGGACCAGGGAAATGTTACTTTCTCTTAGGGGTTGGAAACAACTACGAGGGTTGACCTTTAGCCACCCCTACCTAAGGAGAAAATACTATTGCGAGATCAAGGTACTGATTTTGGAAGGGGATCCTTGTTTGAAGCAATAAATAGCCCATGACATTCATTTTTGGTTCACTTACATGCACTAATGATCTTTGTCCCTGATGACTAGTTGTTTTCACTAGACTTCCTATTGTATTTGTTAGGTGGTTCAGCAGCCCAGGTCTTGGGCACCATTTGCACAAGTACCCAGGTCCTTCTGAGAAGTATATTGGCACTAACAGGTGAGATGTTGAAACTCTTTGGCCTCCTAGTAGCAACATCAAATGACATATGTCCGAGGACACCTCTTGCACTTAGGATGTTGGATCACTTTGTATAAGATTTTTTGATTCTTCCAGATGGCACAATTGGACCCAGCATGCCCCAAACTGACCTTGACACTAATTGATGGATGGCAGCTTATTCAAAACCTAGATGATGATGATCTCACCATGAGAGACTATGGAGGGCTTGTTGCACCTAGAAATCCCTCAACACTGATGCAAAGGAGGCCACTTTAAGTAGTTGGAGACCCATGGAGACCAATTTTAGGTGCCCCAGCTAAATCTTGGGACCCTACAGGCGGCAATGAGGTGGATTTGAGGGCCAACCCTTAAATCATGGACTTGACTTGCTTCTACACCATCTTGGACACCTTATCAACCTTGGACATGCCATTTGGAGCACATTTATCGCATGACGTCAACCCTAGAGAGCTTATGGTTCACATGTGTGGATAATCATGGCATATTTGTGAAAATCTAGTGGGTTGGCTTGTAACTTAGGGTCATGTTGTCATCAAACTTGTTTTTAGGGGCTTTGTAGGCTAATTAGATGTCATCCTCCTCATATAAATAGAGAGGATCATTGTTTCAAATCATCATCACTTGTGATTTGAATTTGGTCTCTTAGAGATTTCGACCTTCTTGATTCTTGAGGAGATGTTATTCTATGGAGTATTTTTGCATACTAGAGCTATTTCTTGCATTGGAGATGTTATCTTGGATCAATAAAGGATTGTTCATGCATTTTGTCTTGTAAGTAAGTCTTGTATATGATAAACTTTTGATCTTATTTTTAATGTATGGAATGAATTGATCATCTAGGGTTTTTCTATTGTGCCATTTATTATTGAAGATCAATTGTATAGAATCTAGATAACATCATTGTATGCATTACTCATGTATGAAATGTGAATGACAATCTCCTTGGTGAACCTTTGTAATAGCTCTCTCAAGTGACCTCAATCCTGCACAAGGATAATAGCTAGGGTTTTGAGCTAGGGAATCAAAATTCCCTTACTCCTGAGCCCTTACTGAGATTTAGCAAATCTTTCACATCCATCGACTTCATCATCCTTAGGATTAAGTGTGAGAATTCCGAAAACCGAAATCCTACTACAACAACTGATAATATTTCTTCTATTTGTTAAATTAATTAAACAAACTATTTGCAGTTTCCTACGACAAATATTGAAACATATACACTGCAACCTTCACAAAACAAACACTGCAGAAAATAAATAAATGATGGAAAATTAGAGAAATTCTAGCACACACATAAAGATATTGACACAGTGATTTTTGGACAATTGTCCTCAGAAAAACCCAATACGGGAAACCTGGTGCAACAGATGGGAGTTTCTTTATTAATTTTTCAGCAGTAATTCAAGTACAAGAATTCAGACAACAAAACGGAGGAAGAATACTAAGAGAAATTTTGTAACAAATTTCTCACTCTCCACAACGACATCCTGACCCCGAGATGGACCCTCTGCCCATACGCTAGTGTCTCTGCATCACTCTCTGCACAGTGACTACACAATGCTCTAGTGGATTGTGTCTCTCCTCAAGCTGTCTCTTCTTGAATTCGTCTTTCACTTCCTTAACCACTGTTGATACCCTCTCTCTCTCACGCAACTCACCCTCTGGCTCTATCTCCTCTGCTGAACTTCAGCCACTAAGAAAATCAATATGCCTGGGCAATTGAGTAACTACACTTGTCTGTTCTCCATCTACCCATCGAATTCTTCTTATAAGCTTCTGTTGGAGCACCAACGACCAAGATTAAAACATAATCGATGGCCCAGATTGTTTCTCTGTCGATCCATGTGAGTTTCTAGAACATTCACACCATGACTTAATTAATTCTGTTTTTTAATCATATTTCCTAAGTTTAGACTTAGGAAATATTAAAAGCTGATTAATAAGTTTAATTAAGTCGTCTCTAGGTGGAATTTCCAGAAACAATTTCTGGATATTGGAGAATAGATATATTCTAGCCTCTCCACAAAATCTCGTGGGTAGAACACATCCGATGCTACAAAAGCTAACACTCCCTCTTAGTGAGGAAAGTGTTTTAGTGCTGCAACTGTTGCCACATCACACTGTCTCTGCACCATCTCCTATCACGTTGCTGATGCTTGGCTACCGCTGCCCACCAACCACTGTGTAACTCTGATATGCGCTGCATCTGTGTCGCTGCTGACCCTGCTGTACTACTGTCAACTACTGCATCTGCACTGCAACTCCCTCTCATTTGCTGCTGCTGCAGCTGAGAATCCATTTGTTTCTACTACTGAAACGGGTTCTCCACCATACCCATCTGTTCTTTGAATTGGATGAACTTAGCTCTCCCTAGAGCTTTCATGAGTATGTCTACTACCTGATCTCCTGTGGGAACATACTGCAGCTGGACTGCCCCATGCTGAACGTAGTCTCTGATGAAATGACATCTGATGTCAATTTGCTTCGACCTATCATGAAATACTGATTCTCAGAGAGTTTTATGCATCTCTGATTATCACAGTAAACACTGGTCGCTCCCATCTTCTTTCTAAAAAAACTCACGAGCATTTTCCTAAGCCATATAGCTTCGCATGTAGCTGTGCTGGCTGCCATATATTCAACTTTTGCTGAGCTCAGTGCTATTGACTTTTGCTTCTTGCTGCACCAAGATACCATCCTTGATCTAACACTGTAGCAGTGCCCGGAGGTACTTTTCCTGTCCACTGAACTACCTGCCCAATCTTCATCTGTGAATCCGCATAATCTTTCGTCATCTCCTTGAGTATATTTCAACCCATATCTAAGTGTTCCACGCACATATCTAAGAATGTGCCTAGCTGCTGCCCAATGTACCCTTCTCAGTTCTACCATGAATTGACTAAGGGTATTGACAATGAAACAAATGTTTGGCCTAGTGTTAACCAGATACATGAGCGACCCAATGCGTTGTCTGTTCAAAGTGAGGTCGATTTCCTTGTCCCTTGATGCATCTATCTTCTTCCCATTTGTGATCGTGGGCATCGTCATGGTTCGACAATCCAACATTCTGAATCTCTTTAGAATATCTGTAGCATATCTCCCTTGCCCAAGGAAGATCTCCCTATTCTTCTGCCATATTTCCAATCCTAGAAAATAGTGCATCAACCCCATATCCTTCATGTCGAACTCTGCTTCAAGGTTCCTTTTGTAGTCCTTTATGAGCCTTGATGATCCTATCAAAAACAGGTCATCTACATACAACACCAAAATGAGAGGCTCATTCTCCACCATCAAATAGTAGAGATTGGGATTTGCATCACTCTTGATGAATCCCATTTGCTGCAAATAACTATCAATCCGACCATACCATGCCTTGGGTGCCTATTTGAACATGTATAGGGCTTTCTTCAACTTGCATAAATGAGTGTGCTTCTCATGAGTTTCGAAGCCTTCAGGCTGCTCTATATACACCTTTTCTTCTATCACCCCATTCAACAATGTTGTCTTGACGTCCATCTGGTGAATCTCCCATCCCAACTGCGTTGCTAGGGATATAACGGATCTGATAGAGGTATATATGGCATCTGGGGCGAAGGTCTTCTCATAGTCTATCCCTTCCTTCTGTGCATACCCCTTCTTTCCTAACACTGATTTTGCTGCTGCAAAATACTGCGTCCCAACTGGAAATCTACTCTGCAAAAAAAAAAATACTGCTGCTCCCTCTGCCTCTGACAATCCTCAATCTGGAAGATCTAATTTCTTTGTTGACTCTCTCAAAGAAATAGACTTTTCCTCAAACACTCACCCTCCTGGCCAAAGGGACTGTGCAGTCTTTGGGGTTTCGAGCAGCTGCTTACGTAGTGCTATGAAGCTCCTTCTCCTCTCTGCAACTGAGCTCTTCGACTTCTATCTGTGCTCTGATACCTTGTGAGAATTCCGAAACTTGAAATCCTATTGCAGTAACTGATAATATTTCTTCTATTTGTTAAATTAATTAAACAAACTATTTGCAGTTTCCTACGACAAATATTGAAACATATACATTGCAACCTTCACAAAACAAATACTGTGGAAGAAAAATAAACGCTGGAAAATTAGAGAAATTTTAGCAGACACAAAGATATTGACATAGTTATTTTTGGACAATTGTCCCCTGAAAACCCAATACAGGAAAATTGGTGCAACAGATGAGGGTTTCTTTATTAATTTTTCAGCAGTAATTCAAGTGCAAGAATTCAGACAGCAAAAGAAAGGAAGAACATTGAGAGAAATTTAGTGACAAATTTCTCACTCTCACAGCAACACCCTAACCCCGAGATGGACCCTTTGCCCATACGCTGGTGTCTCTGCGTTAGCCTCTACGCAATGACTGCACAATGCTCTAGTGGATTGCTTCTTTCCTCATGCTGTCTCTTCTTGAATTTGTCTTGCACTTCCTTGACCACTGTTGATACCCTCTCTTTCTCATGCAACTCACCCTCTGGCTCTATCTCCTTTGCTGAACTTTAGCCACTGAGAAAATGGATCTGCTTGGGCAATTGAGTAACTGCACTTGTCTGTTCTCCATCTACCCATTGACTTCTTCTTATAATCTTCTGTTGGAGCACCAATGGCCAAGATTAAAACATAATCGATGGCCCAGATTATTTCCCTGTCGATCCGTGTGAGTTTCTAGAACATTCACACCATGACTCAATTAATTATGACTAATTAATCATATTTCCTAAGTTTAGACTTAGGAAATATTAAAAACTGATTAGTAAATCTAATTAAGTCGTCTCTAGGTGGAATTTCTAGAAACGATTTCCGGGTATTGGAGAATACATATATTCTAGCCTCTCCACAAAATCTCGTGGCTAGAACACATCTGATGCTAGAAAACTAACACTAGGCACTGGCTTTGTCGATTTGGTGATCACACACAAAATTCGTCCCCAAACTCAAATTTCGCTCTCTTTTTCTGATTTCGACCCTCTAAGGCCAAGATGTTAGTTATGGCTTGGGTGCAAATTGACTTAATAGGAAGTATCTTAGCTTGTGGAAAGATTCAAGATTGAGGAAAGACTTAGTGGCCTCAAAATCAACTTCCCTTAGTGGCCAATCTTTCCATTTTAAGCCCTAATTCTCTTGTCCTAGGTAGGTTTTTCCCTAGAAAACCCTAGTTTGCAAAGCTTCAAATTGGGATCTTATTGGAGGTTCCTTGCTCCATTTGATTGCTAGTATTGATTGTTGGGAAACCTTTTCTTGGCCTTTTGATTCTAGGATAATCCATTTGGCTTGCTATCTCTCAAGCCCTAGATCAATTGTGCCCTAATTTGGTCTTATTCGAGGATGCAAATTGCCTTTTCTTTGTTTAGTGAGCCTTGCCCTTAAGAAGAGTTATCCTCCATAAGCCATTTGTCACCTTGATCCTTAAACCTAACATGTGTCTCATAGGTGACTTATCTAAAGGGAAGCCTCCCATGAGTGAAAATCCATAAAGAGAAGGAGGTAATGGCTGTGATGACAATGGGCCACACCTTATTGTTGACCCTTAGTTTAGTTTTTCATTGTAGGTTACCCTTTTACAAGGCCTACTAGATTTTGAGGCAACCGGGCCCAGAGGCTGATTTGTTGGGCCGCACAACTAGGTCATACAATGTTGAATAGGGGTCGATTTGACTTTGATTTGCTAAGACAAATTGCTGTAATTATTTGTTGTAAAGATCCGGTGTAAGCTAAATTTCTAAACCATTTGTTGGTTTTCCCCACGTTGGGGTTTTCAGGGTATATCTGTCATTCTTTTATGTGATTTTTTTTGCTTATGTTGTTTATGCTAGTTAATAACCTAGAGTATTTGCTTTTACAACTCAAATTATAAAGCATCTTTCATCTCTGTTTTGTGAATATTTGTTAAACATCAAATCTGTAGCTGGGTTTTCAAGACTTAACATTGAATGGGTCAAATTTAACCCCTAGTTAGCTATCGTGCTATGTTATAACGAGGCCACTAGAAATAAAAGGGGATCGATTCTATTCTAGTGCATTTTGTTCCATAGTAGAGAAGAGTAGCTGAGAGTGGATAGAGATATGCAATAATAGAAAAGGGGTTGTGTTCTATAGTAGCCCATGGGCCATAGGTCTCATTCCTTTGTATTTGCACCATTTCCATCCAGAGAAAGAGAGAGCAGAGCAACCTCAAATTCCAATTGGTTTTTCTCTCAAAAGTATTATCTAGGTTATATCTTGGTGTTATTTTGGCTTGTGAATGATTGTTTTATTTGTTCTCTATTTTCTTTATTTTATATATTGCACACTTAAGCTAAAAACAATAACTGAATAAATCCATAAATCTATGGAAAATTAACCATCATAGTATAGATTTTGGATTTCAGTATATTTTTAATAGATCTATTTTGATGAATTGTCTAGTGGAATATCCATCACAGTTTACATATCAATCATTATTGCGTTGATCCCTTCAATTGATCATACAGAATGTCCCTAGTGCCCTATTTCGCCCCCCTTGCCCTCGACAATCAAACTCAGGGGACCTTGACATCATCGACCTCATCATCCAATCTCTCTTTATCACTCTCTCTCTCTCTCTCTCTTTTGATATGTACTTGAGATGTCCAAACTCATTCAGTGTTTTGTAACACCATACCTTTGTCACAAATTTATACATATGTTCTGAGGTTATACTTTTGTAGGTTTCTTTCTTCATATTATTTTTGACATCTCTAGGAGTTGCACATGCACTCCCACATTATATTCATATTGGTGGTACTCTTCAGTGCCATTGGCCTACTTTTGTGGTCATTCCTTGGGCATTAATATAATTATCTAATCTTATATCATCTCATCTCAATATGTTTCTTCTGATACATTTTATTTGTATCCTTTGGGTGATGTTATTGAACCACATGTGCACGTGGGAATCTATGTAGAGTCTACTGGGACACTTATAAACCATGTAGAATTGATATTAGACTACACCTCAAATACTCACAACTAGTCTCTATGGATTGTTGCCTCAAAATCTAGCAGGTCTTGTGAGTGGAGATCATAAGATAAGCACTAGAGTAAGGGACGACAAGGTGTGGCCCACTGTCACCACAACCACCACCTCTTGCTCTTTAGTGAACTTTCTCCATAAGGGAGACTTCCCTATATTAGGTCACCTAAAGAATTTATTAAGTATTAGGGATAAAGGTGATAGAGATAGGCCAAGGAGGGAGGGTTGCTCTTCTTAAGAAAAAGGCTTAGCTAGCACAATAAGGCAATTCACATCCTCCAAAGGGCCTAATTAGGGCACAACATGACCTAGGGCTTGTGAATAAGCAAGGTTAATAGGCTTATCTAGGATCAAAATTGCAAGAAAAGGCTTATAATAGATGTGTATTATCAACTTATGGTATAAGAAGCCTCCAAGAAGTCTCGAGTTGAAGCTTAGACTAGGGCACAATTTGCTTAGGGCATGAGATGTTAGCCCTAAAATGGAGAAGTTAGCCATGAGAAAAGTGTGATTTTGAGGTAACTATATTATAACCACATGTTGAATCCCTTCACAAGGCAATTTGAGCAAACCTAGTTGAAATTCGTGCCCGAGCCCTAGCTAGCGGATTTCCTTAAGAGGTCGAAATCAGGTTTAGGAGAAGAAAAATGAGGTTTAATGTAATTTTTCATGGTGATCAACAATGTGACCAAGGCAAGTGTCTTGACTTTGGGTGATGGAGTCTATGGGATTCCTAACTTAGGAGAAATACCAAACCCTAGCAAGGAATAAGGGAATATGAAACCCTAGGTTTCAAACCCTAGCTATCATTTTTGTGAGGGAGCACAGTCAATGGGGAGAGCTAGTTCAAAGATTCACCCATGGGATTGTCATGCCAATTTTAATATATATGAGGTTGAGTTCTCCTAATTTAGCCTAACAAAGCCCCTAAAACCAAGTTTGATTATTAAATGACCTTGGATTACAAACCAACCCATTAGCTTACAACAAAATAAGCCTACTTTGCCCACACATGTGAGCCATAACCTCTAAATTGTTGACGTGATGCCTGATCAAGGCTCCAAATGCCATGTCAAAGGATGATGAGGTGTAAAAAAATGTGTAGATGCCTGAATGATCCCATATCTGAGGGTTGACCCTAAAATCAACCTCAATATCTCTTGTGCAGTCCCAAGTGCCAGCTAGGGTGCCATCAAGTGGTCTCCATGGGTCTCCAATTGTCAAATAAGGCCTTCTTCTCTCCAGTGTTAGGGCTTCCTCTAGTGCAACAAGCCCTCCCTAGTCTCTCAATGGGAGACCATCCTCATTTGGGCTTTGAATCAACTCCTGCCCATCAAGTTGTATCAAGGCCAACTTGGGGGCATACTGGGTCCAATGGTGTCATCTGCTAGTGCTATCAGGAGGCTCTAGTCTCTCAATGTTGCACTTGCTTGGGCCAATATACTTCTCTAAAGGGCCTGGGTACCTGTGGAGTACGTGCCCAAGGTTTGGGATGTAGTGACCCACCTGACAAATGTTAGTTTTTGGTAGCATCAGATGTGCTTTAGCCATGAAAATTGGTGGAGAGGCTAAGGCACATGAGTTCTAAAGAATCCATAAATCGTTTGGTGAAATTCCACCCGAATTGTATTTTATTAAAACAATTAATATTTTTAATGGGGTTCCTAAGTCTAAACTTAGGAAATTTAAAGTATTAATGGGTATTAATCAAATTATGGGTGAGAATGTTCTAGAAAGCAGATCAAGTCAAGTTTTTAATTTTAGTTGTTGATTAGAGACAATCTCGACCGTTGAAATCTCAACGAGAAAAGTATAAGAAGGGGCTTGGGGTTCATTCAGAAACACACCGAGAGAACGAATTGATCTAGAGTTTGAAATTTCTAGGGCTTGGAAGCTGAGAAATTCGAACTAAGTGATTATTTTGCAGTAGAGGGGCAGGGATAGTTTGGGAATACTGGGCAGAGAGGTGGAGAGCCACCAGTGGAGGCAACGCACCACCTAGAGGGACTGACGTTGGGCCAGTCTGGGCCCATGTAGGCTTGACGCAGAGCCAAAAGGGCTAGCGCAGAA
This sequence comes from Pinus taeda, assembly GCA_000404065.3. Classification (NCBI taxonomy): domain Eukaryota; kingdom Viridiplantae; phylum Streptophyta; class Pinopsida; order Pinales; family Pinaceae; genus Pinus; species Pinus taeda. The sequence goes on from APFE031621115.1 coordinate 33,046, forward strand.
GGCAAGTTGCCTTCATGCAGAAATCTAGAATTGCCGGGGAGATGCCATAACAACTGGGGAAGGTTGACGCAGAAGCTCCAGGAGGCAGAAGAGACAGCACAAGGTTGATGCAGAGCCTTTGAGGTTGATGCAGGGCCAACACAAAGATAGCCGGGGGTTTGCCAGTTTTGCTGCCAGATCAGTCGGAAACTGCTGGGTGAAATGAGGTAATCTCACTTAGTTTTCCGCCATTATATTTTTCTCTGTAACCGGATTGTCGGGAGGGCATCCAACATTGTATTCAGAACTACTGCTTAATAATATAAAACCCTCAGAGCTGCTGCATCGGTTTTCCCGCATTGGGTTTTTCCAGGGACTATTTTGTCCAAAAATAACGGTGTCCTATGTATCTTGTTCTTTGCTCAGTTTCTTGTTTCATGTAATCAAATTAAATTGGTGTAGGCTATAGAAGTAATTTACTTCAGTATTTTTTAGAAAATAACTTGATAATGTATATTAAAATCAAGTAGGAGAAGTAAATTCAATTTTGCTGCAGTAGGGGTTCCTTGAGTATAGGAATTTTCACATGGTATCAGAGCATTGATTTTGAAACAGGAAGAGCAGATCCAACACTGAGCAGAGAGGCCAATAGCTGCATTTGGCAGCAATTCGAATCCCCTTGAAGGGATTGCGCAATCCTTGCTGGGAAAGCAGAGATTCCGAAGAAATCTCTCTCGAACAGAGTTGACATAGGTACGATTTTGGGTTTGTGAGCTTGCAGAGGCAAAGGGAGTGATGTAGAGCCTCAGCTCAGTGCTTGAAGGGTGTAGTTTCTGTTGGGGCAGAAATCCGTCGGAAAAGAGTGAAGACACATAGAAGGGGAGTTTTCTCCTCAGAGGAGTTTTCTCGCCAAAAGTTTGAATTTTTCACTTGCCGGGCAACAGACTAGTGCTGCGCAGTGACTAGAGGAGTCAATTCGACAGTTTGGGTGAGATGGCATCACATGGGCTCAAAGATCAGGACAGGTTGGAAGGAGCTTCCAACTATGTCATATGGAAGACTAGAATCTTAGCTGTTCTAGAGGAGTACGATCTCGAAGTTTACGTCAAGAATATTGTCGCTGTTCCTGCGGACAATGATCAGAAGAAGAAGTGCAAGACCGAGCAGGGAAAGATGAAGAGGTACATACTTGATGGAGTTCGAGATCATGTGGTCTCACACTTGCATGGCAAAGATATAGCGCGAGAAATGTGGGAAGCTTTGTCTTCACTGTATGAAGGTTCTTCCGAACAACGGAAGATGTACTTAGAACAAAAGTTGCAACAGACATTGATGCAGAAGGGAGAAGGGTTTAACTCCTATCTTCAACATCTTTAGGACACCAGAGACCAGCTTGCTGCAGTGGGGTCTACTCCTCAGTCTACCGCGATGGTAAGGACGACCTTGAATGGAGTCTTCGACGAATGGCAAGTCTTCGTCCAAAGTATATTGGGCAGGGAAAGACTACCTTCATGAGAGGAGATGTGGGTAGACCTTCAACAGGAAGAATTAAGGAGGGATTTGGTTAAGGTCAACCTCAATGGCAGTAGTGAGAGTGGCACGAAGACCAAGGAGGAGGAGGAGAACACAACTTTAGCATCAAAGAGACAGCAGAAGCAGAAGTGGAAGAAGGACATTTCAAAGGTGAAATGTTTCAGATGTGGCGAGATGGGCCACTTTGCATCCCAATGTCTTTTGAAGCAAAAGGATAAGGATGAGAAACATGATCTTAAGGCTGCTCTAGCAAAAATTGACAAAGATGAATTTGCCATGAGTGCCCACGCATCTCCAAGAGGGAAATGGGGCGATATAGAACTGTAGTCGGAAGGACTACATGTGGGCAGGATCCTTGAGGAATCCACCTCTTGGATCAATCAGTGGGTTGGATACCTCTTGGACTTAGTTTTAGATAATGCAGTGGGTTGGATGGAGAGACAGATGCAGTAACCTGAGAGTTTGAGACTGATCAGTGTAGAGCAAGGTTGGTAGCAGTGCAGAAGTTAGCAACAACGTAGAAGATTCAGAGGGTCAGAGACTAGTAGTAGTTAGATTCCAACATTCACATGGTATTATGTTGAACACAATTAGTTCAGTAATTTTGGGTGTTTTTTAGTGGCTTCTCTCAGCAACTGAGTTGCAGTACGAATGCAGTGTTAGCAGTGGCAGTGCTAGCGGCATAACAAAGGCATAATTTGAGAGGTAGCTATAGTACAGATGCAACAATGGCAGTGGCAGTGTCATGGGCAGCAGTACAGTAGCAACAATAGCACAATGTTGATTGCAGCAACAATGCGGAAAGGAGATGCTTTAGACATAGAGCAACATGCAGTTGGACATTGTTGCTCGAGCACATTCCTCGCTAAGAGGGAGTGTTAGTTTTTGGTAGCATCGGATGTGCTCTAGCCATGAAAATTGGTGGAGAG
>APFE031621115.1:37219-55052 GCA_000404065.3 Pinus taeda
GCTGATCCAGGTGGCTCTAGAGACACACATAGGACAAAGAGGGCTTATGGAAGCTCAAAAATTGAAGTGATCAGTATGCTTTCGAACCATGACCAGAGTGTAGATCTTGTCGTCCTGATCGCAATGGTGCGAATGGTTTGTCAATCCGAGCTCGTATGAGGGAGAACGAGCCAGTCAAAGTCTTGGTCAAAGTTGGGTTGTGGGCAAGGTTTAAGTGTCCTACAATTTTAATGACCCCGGGGCATGAAACCTAGGTCCCGAAAGGGGGCAAATTTGTTGGATCGTTAATTTGTCTAATATCCCCTATATTAGACAAATTTGAAAAAAATGTGTTTGTTTAAAAAAAATACAAAAAAAATATTATTTGGGTGGTGGGCCATGACCCCTTGCCACCCCCATCGGACCAACACATAACAAATTTTAAATTAAAAAAATGTGTTTGTTTAAACAAAGAACAAAAAAATATATTATTTGGGTGGCGGGCCATGACCCCCGCCACACCCATTGAACCAACACATAACAAATTTTAAATTTTAAATATGGCCGACGGGCCATGACCCCTGTCGGCCAACCAACCGTATAAACAAAACATATTATGTATGGGGGTGGTCGAGCCACCTCTGGTGGACCCGGCCCACATCCCAACCACCCAAATCCCATTTACTCTGTACACAAGTCGTGGGCGGCGGGGTTCGAACCCGCCTGATTGGAATGGCCGACCCACCACTAGGGCGCCCACACAACCATAATACCACCAACCCAAACCTCTGCCATTTAATACAACGCCCACGCCATTTAATACACCCAACTGCCAGTGCATCTGGGGAGGTTAAGGGGCGGGCTGCCCAATGCGGACCCGACCCCCAAAAAAAATAAATTAATGCGCGGTTTTCAAAACAAATTGTGTGTAAATATGCAGGGGTGGGGGTTTGACCACTCACCTCCTTATAATTCGACCTTTCTACCAATGCGCCCAACGAACTTTCTTGTTTTATCTGCCCTCGAATTTTGTATATAAACCCAATTTTGTAGTGTGCCTAGGGGGAGGAAGGAAGAATCAGGCATGGTTTATTAATTTTCGCAGGTGGAACCATGATTATGAAAAAACACAGGTGGAACCATGATTGAGTCAAATTTCCAGCAGTGTTGAAAATATCGGTATCGGCAAAATATCGGCGAGGGTCTAGAAAACATCTTCTCGGCAATATTGGCGAAAATATCGGAAATATCGGCAAGCATAAAAAATAATCTTTTCAAATTTTTAAACATAGCCGATATTTTGAAAATAGCGCGATATTTTCTCTGCGATATATCGTTTTGTGAGGGCGAAATTTTGCGAGTGTTCAAATTAGATGTTATGTTGATCTTACACCTCTCAGCGACACAAACTTGATGGCATAGTCAGAATTTTGATCTAAGTAGTAGATTTTCAGATGACCCGCAGAAGGGAATCTAAAAGATTCCTTAAGCCCCAGATTTTCATTTTCTCAGAATTCATAAATTTGACAGTCAATTTTACACTATTCGACGCCACGAATCCGATGGTGCTTTCAGATTTTCCATTTGATCATTTCATTTTTCAGCCACTTTTGAAAATGGAGTGCAGGTGTTAGCATTAATGTGCGAGCAGTCATTTCCATGAGATTCGACGCTGCAAGATTGATGGTACGACCAACTTGACATCCTTTTCTTCAGATGGCCCCAGGATGTGAGGTATATACAGTGTGTTCATGTACTTCTTTTTGCTATGAGATGCATTGTACTGCACAGATCCCTATTTGAAGTTTGATGTGGGATCTTGTTTTCTTACTGGTTTCATGATTCTTGCTTGATGTGATGTGGAATCATCTGTGGGATGTACTTGTTGTCATGATTCATCATGTGTTTTGTTTGAGATCTCTTTGTTGTTATGTTGATGGGATACTCATGTGTCACCATGTATGTTTGCATTGAGATCCCTTTTATGCCATGTTGGCGAGATGCTCATTATCATCATGCATGAGTTTGGGTCATACTGATAGGAGTCCTTTTTGAATGAGAGTTCCCGCAGCGGAACATCTCTTGGAGCCACTCCTACGTGAAAGCATTTTCTTTGTATGATAGCGACGTCACCACCTATGTACATCATCACTATTGACAACACTTAATGCAGCGACCTACACCATCTTGACACCGGGGCCCGGAGACGTAGTCCCTCCTGGATGAACTCCGTTATCAACATCTTGAGTTTTATGTTGCTGATGATTGTCACATTCCTTCTTCTTTATAGCATGCACATGTGTTCAATTATGCTAGTTTAAATGTGATTCTAATCACATCACGAAAGTAAAAGATCTTGGTTAAATTCGGGAGTTGAGTCAACTTGGATCAAGTTTGGTACCAGAGTGGTCTTTGCGTGGATGTGAATTGCAAGCGTGAACACTGGAATGTGCAGTGACAGAGGATGAAAAAGTGATGTACGAGACCATGCTCAAAATTTCCCAAAGGGTGGAAATAATGTATGAAGCTCTACGAAAAAAGACAGAGGAAAATGAGCGGTTGCAACTTCAGTTGCGAGCCACGGAAGAGGCCCTGGAAGAACTGAAGCGCAACAAACAAAATCTTCAAACAGAGAACGTTGAATTGAAGATGCTTCTACATGAAGAGAGAGGAAAAACAGAGTTTGCTACAACCACTGCAAGTTAAGAACGCGGCCTTGGAAAAGCTCCAACATGACCGCTGTGAGGTAAAAAGTAATTCTCTAAATTCATGTATGTGTCCTGATGATGATTTCGCTATTTTTGAAAATCATACCATAGGAATTGGTTCCAAACTGTTGAAGAAAATGGGTTATGAATGAAAAGGCTTGGGCATCAATGGCCAAGGCATTGTCAACCCCATCAAAGTAGAAGAATTACCTCGTCAGGTAGGACTTGGGTATGTTGGAAAGGAAGTTGGGGAATGCGCCACGACAGCTAGCAAACCACCAACAACAGATGATGAGAAGCCATCATAAGTTCTTTCCAACTCTACAGTGGAGGTAAAAGATGTTGATTTCCTTTCAGTTTCATCTTCACATAGTATGATTTCTGTTGGAGATGTGGAGATACCAATTACAGGGACAAACATGAGGCTCCTTACCACTATGATGTACAAGGAGGAAAAAGAACTTGGTGTTAATAACCAAGGCATAACTCAACCATTAGAGGTTGTGGCAGAGACCTCGATTTGTAGGCTTGGGATACACCGAAGGAGAATGCTCGAAGGTGTCAGATTCTTCCGAGACATCGTCGAAATCGTCGAGGAAAGAGAATGATGGGAACACATCCCCATCATCCCATGGCAGTGCCCATTGCAAGGAAAGCGCTGAGGCAAGCTCTCATCGCCATAATGATACCAGAGACAGCAAGGAAAGGTATAACCAGTCTCGATATTCGAATGTTCATTTCAATTATAATCATGTTGTTAATGATGGACATAAATCAAGGCATCGAAAGACATGTACCTGTTGTGGATTACATAACCATACATTTTCTAAGTGTTGGAAAAGAATAGCAACACACAAAAGGATGAGGCATGAAAGACCCTCTCAACAGCAGGTAAAGAAACATGTTAAGCAGATCTGGAGAAGGAAGACCTATTGCAGTCATTGCAACAGAAGTGGCCATCGAAGAGCCACTTGTTGGAGGTTCCATCCAGAGCAGCGCCTTAAAGACAAAGTGTCGGTGCATGAACCAGATGAAACGGTTGTTCGACAAGCAAAACCACCACCAGGAGGCGACCCATTCACCTTGATAAGTGAAAAATGGTTTCGAGATATGTTAGCTTGTCATGGTCGTGCTTTTGTAAATCATTTGTTGCATTTTAAAATGTAACGATGATGATGTTTTCCATCACCTGTTAAGCAACAATGATGTCTGGTCTTATTTTGAGTTGCATGATAAACTGTGAAAGTGATGTTGTGTTTTCATCACTTGTCAAAATAAGAAGGTGATGATGTGTATTCCATCACTTGTTGAAGCAACAATGATATGTTTGCCTTGTTTTGGTAGCTGGGGTATTGTTTCCATTTTTATGTAAACTTGACCACCGAGTATGTGTTATAAACTTGTGGCAAGTAAGGGATGCTTGGATCATTAGTTGTTCATGAAAGTCAAGCATGTAATTTGCAAAAAACAATGTACTATAGGTTGTAGAGGTTGCAGGTGTTGGCTCATCGCTTAAGGCTCTGAAGAACAAAGGTGAAGGAGATGGAAGTGAGACCTTTTTAGGACGCTTGTGATGCAGACAAGGTACAAAGAAGTTGCAGATTATTTTTCATGCTTTTGGAGGACCAAAAGCTCCTCAGTGGGGAGGATTGATCTAGGTGGCTTTAGAGACACACACAGGACAAAAAGGGCTTATGAAAGTTCAAAAATCAAAGTGATCAGAATGCTTTCGAACGATGAACACAGCGTAGATCTTGTCGTCCTGATCGTAATGGTGCAAAAGGTTCGTCAATCTAAGCTCGTATGAGGGAGAACGAGCCAGTGAAAGTTTTGGTCAAAGTTGAGCTGTGAGCTAGGTTTAAGTGTCCTACAATTTGACCGACCCTGGGGCATGAAACCTAGGTCCTGAAAGCGGGTGAATTTGTTGGATCGTTAATTTGTCTAATATCCCCTATATTAGACAAATTTGAAAAAAATGTGTTTGTTTAAAAAAAACAAAAAAATATACTATTTGGGTGGCGGGCCATGACCCCTGCCACCCCCATCGGACCAACAAATAACAAATTTTAAATTTTAAATATGGCCGACGGGCCATGACCCCCTCCAGCCAACCAACTGTATAAACAAAACATATTATGTATGGGGGTGGGCAGGCCACCTCCGGTGGACCCGGCCCACACCCCAACCACCCAAATCCCATTTACTATGTACACAAGCCATGGGTGGTGGGGTTCGAACCCTCCCGACTGGAATGTCCGGTCCACCACTCGGGTGCCCACACAACCATAATACCACCAACCCAAACCTCCGCCATTTAATACAACGCCCATGCCATTTAATACACCCAACCGCCAGCATATCCGGGGAGGTTACCCCCAAAAAAAATATATTACTGTGGGGTTTTCAAAACAAATTGTGTGTAAATATGGAGGGGTCAGGGTTTGACCCCCCGACCTCCTCCTTATAATTTGACCTTTTACCAATGCGCCTAACGAACTTTCTTGTTTTATCCGCCCTCGAATTTTGTATATAAACCCAATTCCGCAGTGCGCCCAGGGGGAGGAAGGCAGAACGCGGCATGGTTTTCGAGACATGTGTTTTTTTTTATTAATTTTTGCAGGTGCAACCATGATTCTGGAAAAACACGGGCGGAACCATGATTGAGCCAAATTTCCAGGAGGGCGAAATTTTGCCAGTGTCCAAATTGGACAAATGTTATGTCGATCTTACACCTCTCAGCGACACGAATCTGATGGCGCAATCAGAATTTTGATCTGAGCAGCAGATCTTCAGATGACCCGGAGGAGGGAATCTTTGAGGAATCAAGGGGGAATCTAAAAGATTCTTTAAGCCCCAGATTTTCATTTTCTCAGAATTCAGAAATTTGATAGTCGATTTTACACTATTCGATGCCACGAATTTGATGGTGCATTCAAATTTTCCATTTGATCATTTCATTTTTCAGCCACTTTTCAAAATGGAGTGCAGGTGTCAGCGTTAATGTGCGAGCAGTGATTTCCATGAGATTCGACGTCGCGAGATTGATGGTACGACCAGTTTCAGCAGTTTGACATCCTTTTCTTCAGATGGCCCTGAGATGTGAGGTATATGCAATGTGTTCATGTACTTCTTTTTGCTATGAGATGAATTGTGCTGCACAGATCCCTGTTTGAAGTTTGATGTGGGATCTTGTTTTCTTATTGGTTTCATGATTCTTGCTTGATGTGACGCGGAATCATCTGTGGGATGTACTTGTTGTCATGATTCGTCATGTTTTGTTTGAGATCCCTTTGTTGTTATGTTGATGGGATACTCATGTGTCGCCATGTATGTTTGCATTGAGATCCCTTTTATGCCATGTTGGCGGGATGCTCATTATCATCATGCATGAGTTTGGGTCATACTGATAGGAGTCCTTTTTGAATGAGAGTTCATGTAGTGAACTGTGAAACATCTCTTGGAGCCACTCTTGCGCGAGGGCATTTTCCTTGTATGATAGCGACGTCACCACCTATGTACATCATCACTATTCACAGGACTTAATGCATCGACCTACACCATCTTGACATCGGGGCCAAGAGATGTAGTCCCTCTTGGACGAACTCTGTTATCAACATCTTGAGTTTTATGTTGCTGATGATTGTCACGTTCCTTCTTCTTTATAGCATGCACATGTGTTCAATTATGTTAGTTTAAATGCAATTCTAATCACATCACCAAAGTAAAAGATCTTGGTTAAATTCCAGAGTTGAGTCATCTCGGATCATTGGCCTAATTTTTTGACCCCTCTTGTGTGCATTTTACTTTTTCTTGATTATTCCTTCTATTGTTGCTTATAGCTTAAGGGTTAGAGCTTGCTTTTTATGATGTAGCAATTTTATTACACCTTTAAGATGAGTCAGTTTATTGCTCATTAGGGTTGCGACATGCTAGGGTTCATTCTTTGATGTAATGGAGCATCATGTGCTTAGGAGCCGGGTTATGGCCATATGAGGGAGGTAGAGCTCATGCTAGGCTTTTGCTCACATGCTAATCTTTATGTCCCTACCATCTTTTGCTTTTTTATTTTCTTTCTTTTGTTTCATGATGGCCATGATATGCAACCTTCCAAGGAAAAGTTTATGGGCCCTACTCAAGGTATGTGAACATATAAGTGCCAAATCCACAAGAACCAACGACAAGTTGTACTTGAAGAATGGGAGTGAGATATAGGGCTTGTAATTTGGCATGGAAAGTGCTAAGTATGGTATAAGGAAAATGGAACACACTATCTCAATCATGGATTTCCAAGTAGTACTCCCTCCTATAACCCAAAGGGCCTTAAGGGAGGTCCCACTAGGCTAGGGTCAAAGATTATCCTCCCCTGGTTAGATGAGAGAACAAAATTATGGTCAAGGTCAAGTCTTTCTAAGAATTTTTAAATAATTAAAAATTCCAGTTGGACATTATTTTTAATTAACTTTCCATGTAATGATGTAAATAAGTGGTGCTAGGAAATGTTGGTGGCATGTGGGTGCTCAAAATTCATGCTCAAAGCACCAACATTATACTAGTATCCACTTTGGGGGGTAAAAAATGATTATTTCCCCATGAAAATCCACTTTTACTTAAAAGGAGGATAAAAAGACAAGAAAAAATGCAAAAAAAATAAGTCATGGACAAATTGAAGATGTGTTTCCAAGTCAAAGAGACAAGTCAAGCGACATGGCATTGAAGTTGGAGTCAAAGTTGAGTTTAAGGCTGATTTGGCAGCCACCTTGGACGACCAAATCCTAAGTCATAAAGAGGTTGAGTTAACTGCCTATTGAAGAGGGCGAAATTCCACATCAGCAGGTCAACAGCTATAGTGGCCCACGAGTACACTGCAGATTTGATTGAAGATTGTTTAAGAGTTAAGTGGGGAGTTAACTCCCCCTTAACCCCCCTGTCTCCTCCACTTGTTAGGCAACTAGCAAGACGGTGACACGCTGCCAGCTACAAGACTTGCGCAGGCCAGATTATAGAGCCCACACATAGCAAGGATTAACACATATGGAGACAACTGGTGGATCTTTGTGTGTTGGCCTAAACACTCAGAGTTAGCACAAGTTTACATGGAAAGTGGCAGAGGTGTTTCACTGCCATATCTTGGTTTTCTTCTAGCTGTCATACACAGGCCTGTTAAGAGGATACACTGGCCAGTCTTGAGGATGTTGACTGCGACCTACAACCAAACCATTGCCACTTAGCAAATCAACCCAGCCTTGGGATCTGCTCCATCTTTCACTTGTTGATTCATTTCTTCTTGGGATCTTCTCCCTCAAATTGTATAAATAAGACTTCCATTTGCTCATTCTCCCATGGTTGGAAGCTTGGAGCTTGTGTAGACTCTGCCAAATTTGTAATTGTTTTATGCACTATATAATCAAAGAGACTTTGGGGGTCCAATGATGTTGAGTTTGTGTTGATTTTTCTTGCACACTTGAGATAACATTGTGTCTATTTCAATTGTTTTACTTGCTTTCAATATTTTGTATCTTAGCTAGAGGGCATTGTTGTCCAAGGAAGAGAACCACAAGTACTTGTAGCTTTCTTGGGCTTGCTTGTGTCCTAGGTTTGGTTGGGATATGTGTGTTCTCGGTTGAACAACATGTCCAATCTTGCCATCATATGATCAAGTCTCCTATGATACTAATTTTGTATTGCAAGGTCTTTGTTAGTGTGATGTACGTTACCCAAAGCTTTGGAGTTGGGGACATTCTCGGCTGAATTAGCCACCTCCAAGCCCTTCAAGGAACACACATCTCAGTTTCATCAAGGACTGCCTAAAGTACTCAAAAATGAGATTCAAAAAAGGGCAAATGAGATTCAAGAAAGGGCTTTCAAGCAGCCCTGAACTTCTTCTTCCTTCCTTCATACAAAAAGGATTTTCTTGGGTTACTTTATCTATGATTTCATTGAATATCTAGCAAGCTAAAGGCTATTATTTGTGATTGTTCTAACAGTCACAAATGAGCCAAGAAAAACTGAGTTCTTGGCTGCTCTAGAATAGGAATTTCATTCATTTAATCTAGAATTTGCTTAGGAATTTTTTATCAAGATTTCGTGCTAACATTGTGGATGTCTAAAGTTTGTTTTGGCATCTTTCACCTTGCATGTTTGCTGTTTTTGTTTTGCAGATCCATAAAAGAGGAGTGTTGGTGGATTTTGCCCATCTTGGAAGATTAGAGCACCTGAAAAACTCTTATTGGACCACTACTTGTAACAAAACCAACAATATTTGTAATAATCCTATTGGTTCTCCAAGGGATTTGTTGTAATTTTCAAAAGACATTCCTTTCACCCTTTGGCTTGCCAAAGGGCTCCTTGTAGCTCCTCAAAATTTCTTTTAACTTGTAACTTTTGCAGAGAAGCATTTGATCCCTTTGAGGGAATCTTGTTGTAAGCTCTCTCTAAAACATTTCTTCAAATCCCTTTTCCAAAAGGGATCTATTGTAAACTCTCTCTCTCTCTCCATCCTTCACTCTATAAGAGGGATTTAATAAAGAAGTCATATTTCCTTGGGAGTTGGGGGATTTTTCCCCTAAGCATCCCCCTTCCCTATTTGGGGAAGTGTCTTGTGGTGCTTGGATGATTTTCTTGGCTTGCTAGACTAAAGTAGAATAGCATAATCACACCAGGATAAGTCGCTAGTTCTTACTTCACGCATCTAGTTTCTCTTATGCAATCTTTTCCATTATTTTATGCAATTCACTTATTTATGCAATCCTCTCTCATTCCATTACAACAATCTAGTATAGCTTAATTTCCTTTCATTTGTTATCTAATTTAGTTTGTTTTGCTTTTACATTTCAAGTATTCTCTAGGTTAGATCTACTCTTTCAATAGTTAGATTTGTCTTGTGCAATAATTAATCTACCTCTAGCTTTGTTAGTTGTAGTAACTTAGGGACCCTCTTTCCCCTAAGACTTCTTATTCTGCAATTGGGGCCCTGGTGATGATAAGGTCCGGGGGAAGAATTGAATTGAAACTTGTTCAATCTCAACTTAAAATAAACCAAGAATACATCTCACTACATTCATCTTGCAACATTGAGACTTGGAGTTTTATCTCATTTGCTTTCCTATTTTACAAAGCTTGTCTATTTTTTTTGAGGCAATTATCATCACTTCAAGTACATGCATTTCATTTACAAAGCATCGTGTTCCAAGTATTTATATTTCTATGTACTTCACATTAAGCATTCTTGTACCTGCTTATTTACTTTTAAGGCCTTTGCATTTTGGGCATTGATCTCTTTTATTTCCAAGTTATCTCTTTTACTTGGATTATTTGCTTTACAGGCACTGGTCTACTTGTTCGTTTGTTGCAATATTTATACTTGTAGATTGTTATGCTCAAGAAATTGATGCTTTTAATTCATTGGTTGCAGTTACATAGTGGATGTATCTTGGTCATTAACATTAACTCCTAGAACTTAACTTGTCTACATAGATTAGTTAACCCTTAGTTATTTTTATAGGGTCCACCCCTCTTGGCTTCACTAAGAGTTAGCCTAGATGGAGGAGTTGAGATATGAGTGACAACAACTCAACTCAAAACTTACCCCCAAGGCCACATCAAGTGGAGTTAGAGATTTTCTCCATGATATCCTAGGTGTGGATTCATGCGGTAACACTCTCTACTTGACCTAAGATTAATGACACCTTATTAATCTATAATGATCACTTAACTTAATGAGACCTTTGTCACGTACTAAAATCATTTTATTAAACTTAAATTGGACTGTTGATGCTCCAACGTATAGTTGGTACATCCATGAATAGTATATGCACTTTTTTGCATTTATGTGCATCTATATTTATATACTTGTGTATAAATACATGCATCTATAGACAAACGTAAATAGATGTTGGCATCTGCATTTTACATAGACATAAATATGTTTGTATGCATATATTTTTCTATACATAGATACATATATTTGTTTGTTAACTGTATAAATGTGTGTATTTTTAAGGAGGTAGGAGCAATTAATTTCTAAATTGCATTGGATTTTTGATGAAAAATTTCATATTAAAAAAAATATTACATGTACAGATAGGATTCTTCCCTGAAGAAAAAGCATTTTCTCTTAGACATCAAACAGCAGAAATGTTGGATAGAGTGTTGCGTGTGGGAGTACTTGGTGAAGATGATACGGATGAAGAATTCCCAAAGTAAGTTTTTGGCTCTTAAAAAATATGATTGCTGTTTTTTTCACAATTAGCAAGAGCCTTGTTTGTGATTTCTTGTTATTTCTGAAAATTATAGCTTGGTCTTTTAAAGGGAGATCCATACAACCGTATGGGAGTTTAAATTACACTCTAACCTGGAGAGAATCTTGGAGGAGTTAGCTTCAAAAAAAATTCTTTACTCAAAAAAGATACTGTAATTCTAGTAGATCCAAAAGCTGAGTGACAAAAAATGTCTTATTTGAAATCTTAATTTTTCACTATCAATGTTTGTTCTTGTTCAGCAAACAAACATTCATTAGACTTCGTAAAAGATCAATTTTGCGAACTCTTAAGTGATTAGAAATAACTATGAATTATATCTAATCATTCTATTTAGCTTATGCAGTTATTTTAATTACGTACCACGGTACCTCCTATGTGGATACACACAACTATGGTTTTAATCTCTGCTATGATATAATGGTCAAATGTAGGATACCATTTATTGCACATAAATAAATGTAATGTAGTAGTGGCTTAACAAGGAAGTGTGTCAAGCTATGTGTTGATTTCTGTAGCATCCGAAGGTCTTCCACATAGGCTTGGTGTCTTAACAAGTGGAAGAGATGTCCTATATAGGTGGTTGTTCATGAGGAGCAACTAATATGATTTCCTTCCTAGGTTTCACTTATGAAAAGTACATTGATTAATTTATGTGATTATTGTAGACTTGGGCTAATGTTTATCTAAGGATAAATAATTAATTATTTAAGTGACTTAGGGATTTAGCCTAGGAAAATTATAAAAAACGTAAGGAGAGTATGAAGACATAGACCCATGGTATAGATCCGTGGTATTCTGATGGCCCATAATATATGGTATTTTTATAACCCATGGTATTGCACCCTTTGGAAAAGTATAAGTACAAGGGTGAGTGATACATTCTAGGGTTGAGTGATTAGGAGAGAGTTTCTCAAGAGTAGCTTGATTTCACCAAAGAGAGACAGGAATTTTGCTGAGTGGAGGTCGCAAGGAGACAAGTGGAGGAGAGAGAGAGGGCTGAGTACAGCCAAAAAGAAGGCCGAGTTATTTTCTGAATACATGCCAATTTAGCAGCCAGTTGAGCCCATGCGTGCATGGGCAGTACATGCTTGAGGAGGCTGAGTCAGGGGGTGGAAAAGGCTGTCATACAACACTGAAACAAGGCCGTACAACATGGGTAAAGAGGCCAAATTTATTGCAGAGAGGGACCAAATTTCTGAGGCATTTCGGAGGCCAATTTCTTCCCACAACAGGCTGATTGATTTCCTACAGCAGGCTGACAGGTTTTGCTACAGCTGATAAATTTATGTGTAAAATTCTCTGAGGGTCTGACCCTAATTTTCCTAATTAATATAAAAGCGAAGGAGGATTGTTCTGGGTCATTTCTCTGCTGTTTTACATCTGATTTCTCTTGTTATTTCTGCTGCAAATTATTTTTCAAAAGATAAAATACCAGGGTATTTATTTTACAGCAGTTTCAGAAATTTTATTTGGGTAAAATATTTTTCTGGGTTTTATGTAAATTGTTGAGATAAAACAGATCTGATATGGTATTAAAGAATTAGCACTATGAAGTTGTTAAAATTAGGAAGTTGAAATGAAAGGTCATTCAATCTTTAAAAGCATATGCACTACTATGGGGATGATTGGGATCTTCCAAACAATAAAGTTACTTATAACCTCTTTGTTTTTTATGTGTAAGCACTCTAAAATTTATTAGGTATTAGAGCAATATTGGCTTGAATCTTGAGCACGAAGACCTGGAGCGACATATTAAAAGGTGTAGATAGAATAACCCTGAAGCCTAGTACAAGGAGATACAAATCAAAGAAAATCTCAACGTCAATTTCTGAAATAAGGCAATACCCATCAAAAAGCCTAAGGCCTGTAAGTGAGAAGATGAAAAGGAGAAATGTGGTAGACATGACTAAGCACAACGATCTTGCAGATACAAGGGCTTTTTTGCCACAGATTGTGATGTACATGTATATGGTAGAATCTGACTTTGCAGATCTGTTTAAAGATTGAAAACCGTGCGTATTTGAAAGAAGCCATACCTGTGTTTCCAGAAGTAAATACAAATTCAGCAAGGTGTGTCCTGATTAATACCAATAGGCACTGGTTATTTTAGAAGATTATCATTAACAGACAAAAAAATTCAAAAGGGAGTTTTATTTTTTATTTATTTTTCTATTTTTCTGTAAAAATGGAAACTTCAGTCTTTCTTGAAAAGTTTAATGGTCATGATTTCCACACTGGAAAGATCAAACCTCCGTTACAATAAATGTACAATAATGTGCGGGGGATAGTAAAAGGTACTAAACAAAAATCCACACAGCAGGATAATCTTGATGAATGGGAAATTATTGATTATAGGGCTAAATCAATAATTTGATAAGACATTTCAGATAGAAAACTGCACCACTTAGACTCAACAAAATCCTCCGAAGAAATCCAGGAAGATCTCAATAGGCTGTTTTGTTGAAGACCTTCAAATGCAAATAATGCAAAGACAGAGTGCTGAAAGTTAAAACATGTCTAGTAATGCAAATACCTCCAGGTCAATTATGTCACAATTGGCTAGAGTAGGAGCAAAAGTAGATAAAGAGGATGCAAAAAAACTGTTGCTGAACAATTTACTTTCTAGATATAGTAAGGTGGTTTTTGGATTAAGCCATTGACCCTCTTAGTTATTAGAAACTATTATTTCAACCATTTTTTTGCAGGGGAAGAGTATGTAGATGTTGGTGAAGAGGAGGTTGAACTGTTGAACTGGTGACCTTCATGGGGAGAGAGATTGAAAAGAATGAGATTGTTACAGACAAGGAGATGGATAATATAAGAATCAAGATAAGATAATTTTATTAACATCCAACAAATGACCAAAAAGGAGGTCAGTGGTACTAAAATTAGTGTTGCAAATATCAGCGATATATTGCCAACATCAGCGATATATTGGCAATATTATTGGTGGAAAATTCGCGATTTTTTTTTAAATATCAGAATATTGACAATATGTTGGGAGAAAATGGAAAATATCATCTGAGTTCAGATATTTTTGGATTTTTGTTGCTTACTTTATAGAGGAAAAGATGGGAATTGAGATCAAAGGGGTTACTCACTGTTACATTTGTCCATAAGAGGGGTAGAGGGAGAGGGTTGCTTTAGATAATGAAAAGATTGAAAGAGCGGTTTTTTTTTTTTAATTGTTTTTGTCCTTCTGTATTTTTAAAGTTTGCTGATAGTGTCAGCTATTTTCTGATATTTTCTCCACTGTTACTGATAAGTTTCTTTCTGGATCCTCAGCAATATATTTGCTGACGTGATGTTTGCAAAATTGACTAAAAGAGTACATCCAGTGCAGGTACAAAGTAAGAGTGTGGAAACAATTTCTAGAACATACAGGAAGAAGGAAAAGGTAAGGAATAAAGTGCCCAGGAGAGTAAATGCAACGATATATAGTTCAAATTGGAAGCAAATTGTTCAAGTGTTGTAATTTTTCTTCTTTGTTTCTTCTTATTTGTAAAGGTTTTGGAGTTTCATATTAAGTGGGCTAATAACATCAACAGGTCATTGTAACCATTAAATGGGGGTGCTACTGAAAATGTAGGATATGATTTTTCAGTATTGTACATAAATAAGGCAGTGACTTGACAAGTAGGGACATCGAGATGGAATTTGAAATGTTGATTTAGGAAGTTGGAATGAAAGCCCATTTCAACCTTTAAAGTTCATTTCAATTTTCCAAACTTTGAAGGGCAGAAATGTGGTGTTCCTACTTAGCAGTTTTGCTATGTAATCACAATTTTGCACAATTTTGAGTTTTGCTAAGGAGGACTTAGGAACAGTGGGTTAGGAGGGCCTCACTTTACAATTTTGGGCAAGGGAGGCTCCAACATAGGATAAGAGAGCCAATTCGAAACTTTAGTGGATGGTGGGGACCACCCCAAGAGGAATATGCACCCCTTGGAGCAACAGCCACTTGTGGATAGAGAGAACAAGAGGGGTCAATGTATGGGACCCACATGGAGAGAGAAGGGGCTCAAGGATAAAAAGTAGGAGAAGGCATCATTTTGGGGCTTTTGATCATTTGACATTTGAACTCTCTTGTACGCTTGAGCTGTTGAGCCAAGTCTACGAAGTGTTGTACAACACGTGAAATTTCAAAGGGGAGATCTCACCTGCTTTGGTGGACTTCAAGTACCACCCTAGGGGAGCCATTGCTACACTTGGGAGCTATTCCGGGAGACTCTACAGGGGAAATTCGAGCTATCATTGGAGCACACTGGGCACAGAAGGGGCACACACATTCTCAGGGAGAGATAGCTTCAGTTCAGAGCTGATGCTGGGCTTTTAGGAGCACATTTCCTTGGTATTTTGCAGCGCTTTTACAAGGTATGGAGGGCTGATTTGGTGGCCATCCCTCAGGCCGGAATCCTTTCTTTCTAGGCATGCGCAAAGGTGATTTGGCTGGCTTGTGCAATCACTTGTGGAGCGAGGTTGTTGTGGGAGGCTTGTCGGGGAGTTTGAGGGTGAATTTTGCTAGGGGTCATAAGGAGAATAGGTGGAGGGATTTATCAGCATTTCAGAGGTCTTTGGGAAGACTATTCATAGGGGGTGCGAATACCCAGCTGGAGGAGGAATTCACACTATTTGGGGGTATTTTCGGGAGGTCGGAACGTGGCCAAACTCTTTCTGGGTCTTTGTGGGTTTGGTGAGGAGAGTCCATGGTTAATTTTGTAGAATTTTCTGAGCACTCTAGGGGGGTCAAACTCCTGTTCCTTTCCAGTCAGCAGCAACGGAATTTTTGGGCTAGTGTAGGGGTTGAAGGAGAAATAAATTCTATCTTCCATTAGGATAAATTCTCAACAAAGTCACGGGCACTTTTGGTAGCATCGCCACTGAATTTGGGCAACCATCTATTATATTTTTCAGGTAATGGTTTGGGATCATCTCTCAACTTCAATGGGACAAAGACACTAACCAAATGCCTTTCACTTTTGGTCATCTTGGGTCGGTCTTGTTTCGGGTCAATGCTAGAGGTAGCTTCCATCTTTGGGGTAGGTTCGCTGACCTTTTCAAGTTCTGGGAGAAGGGTTGTTCCAACAGGTGATGGAGTTTGTTCTCTCCTTTTTGTAGCAACCCTAGTTAAAGGAGGAATATTGTCACCTTCAAGTAAACTAGGGTTTTGACAATAGATGGAGTCGCCAGAGGAATATTTAGATTGTCGTCAATGAATCAATTCCTCAGTGATTCCCTAGGGAGGTAGACCTATTTCCTCCTCAGCGACGATGCCAAAAATGTTACCTCTCAAACTAGCAGAGGGCCTAGGAAGGGATCCTATAGGGCTCCTACTAGGTCAAGGGCAATAATGGAGCGTTAGCCCACTGTCACCTCAGCTAAGGCTCCCTACTCTTTACGGACTTTCATTGGTGGGAGGAGGCCTGGTATATAGGGAATCACCTATGAAGAGTATATCAATGAAATGGATAGGAAGTGATTCCAATGACCCTTTCCTAAGAGAAACTCAAAATTAGGGCTTACTTATGTTGTAAGCAAGGTGTAGGGTTCTCTAGGAGGGATTGATAAGGACTCGAGGGCTAGGTCTAGGGAATATGACTTGCAAAGGAGCTTCCTAATCTTTAAAGTCCTTATGGAACTTGGCTTCCCAAGTGGTCTTTGGAGAACTAACTTTGATAGGAAATGGGACCACACGTGATCAAGTGGACCCTAGGTTAGCTCAAGGGGATAGAGTTTAACAACCAATGATGGGCTTGACCTAATCATGGAGAAGAAGGGGATCAAAGAAGTAATTTTCAATGAAAGATGACACAATGATCCCTTGAGGCTACTAGTCAAAGGAGACCATAGGCTAGAATCGATCTTTGAGCTAGGGCTTGATTTATCTCGGAAACAGACCGTTGAAATTGTCTCAAAATTGGAGGGCACCTAGGAGAAACCCCAATGCAGCGCTAGCCTGAAGATCAAACTTTTCTGGTGGAGGGATCCTCGGGAAAAATGACACCCTAGGTCACCTATATGAATTAGGCCTAGAAAAGAAAGGAAGAGGGGAAAAGTCTAGGGTTTTAGGGTGATCACCTATGGTGGACTAGTGCCTAATCCTTTGGGGAGATTGGAGTCAAGAATGATTATGAATTCAGATTTGATTTTCTAGGCCAAGGAGGCCTTAACGACACCTTTGCTTAGCATTAGGGCAGAACAAAAGTAACTTCAAAGACTTTACACTTCGTTTTGCAAAATAGATGGATTATCAAGATAAATTTCAACAATGAAATATCCCTAGGAACATTCATTCATTATACGTGGTCCATAAATGAAGCAGCACTATCTAGAAACAAAATTTCCACAACTTCGCAATAATGGATGCAGTGATTAAGCCCTAGTATAGCGAAATTCCCAGTAACAATGTATGTGACAAAATAAAGAAAGAATAACATTAAATTGCACTTACATGTATAAGAATACATTCAACCATCCAAAAATTTGCCAATCAAGAAGCTCCAAGACATGAGAAAATGATCCAAATATCAAAATTCATTCCATGCTCCAAAATTTTGTCCTCCAAGAAGGATAGCGAAGTTTTCTAAAGAGATGCAAGTCCAAAACCAAGTGATGATGATTGTTAAGTTATGGTATGTTCTATGCTTATAATAGTTTACTTCTTTTTCTTATTATATTCCACCGATTAGCAATCACATGTACATAAAGTAAAGTGCAGATAGAACATTAAACGATCGACAGAAAAACAAGCCAAGACAAGAGACACAAGATGTGGCGGCTAGCCAGGGACAAACCCCACAATGTGTGGGGAAACCCTTTGATCAAATCTTCTTTTATCTTCAATAATTCAGCAGAGAGAAATAGTACAATGAAATCTGATTCATATCA
>APFE031621115.1:61299-80081 GCA_000404065.3 Pinus taeda
ACCAGAAGTTGCCGGCTTTCAGAGGAAGGTTCAGATGAACCTACAATGCAGTTCCAAAGAGGAGATCTTCTAGGCCTCACAAGTCAATCTTTACTTCTGCAGTTGCAGCTTCAGTTTCAGCAGTTTCCGGCTTCAAACTAGGGCAGTCGAAAGCTTGCAAACCATTCATCGGATTGACTTCATTCCACCACCAGAAGTTGCGGCTCAGAGGAGGTTCAGATGAACCTACAGGGAAGTTCCAAAGAGGAGATCTTCTAGGCGTCGCAAGTCAATCTTTACTTCTGCAGTTGCAACTTCAATTTCAGCAGTTTCCGACTTCAAACGTGTGAGAGAGAGAGACCCATTTCAGTGCAGTAGAGAAGAGACTCATATCTGCGCAGTAGAGAGAGAGAGATGTGATGAGATGAGTGAGTCCAAATGAGGAAAAGTCCTCTTATATTTATACACAACGTTGGTGGGGGAATAGATGCGACTGTTGGGCCTTCTAGCTACATGAGTTGTAGGTCGGCTTGATAAAATTCCCATAATCAAAATAAATTCATATTCCATGATACTTATCGGAATCGGATGATCTTTATATCAATCCTACACCTCTCGATGAGAGGAATCTAATAAAAATATTATCAGCCATGAATAAGATGACCCACATGAAGTTTTGCCTTGGTTGCCAATTTTAACAATGATCAAATGATTCCATCACCCTTCTATTTATACACTTCCTAATGAATTCGATTTAGCTAATTAGGCCTAATTTAGCCCCTAGAATAAAATAATGTGCATAATAACACTAACTTTTTGTGGCAAGCCCACCAAATAGCTCAATAATACACGAATAAGCCTCTCAGGAGGGTCGAACGATAAACTGAGTGAGCCATTGGGCCTTTGAGGAGGCCTAATGAAGTTCAAAGGTTGTCATGATGAAGAAATGGACTCCCAACATAGTGGACGAGGGGTTGGCCTCTTGTTTTCCAAGCATAAACCCGTGGTGCTCCCAAGTGGGTGTGGGGGCACAATGTCATCCTCATGGGTCTCCAAATGGATTAGAAGTACCTGTAGACCATCTGTAAGGGCTGGAATGATGCATAAGCCCTGCCTCTGCAGCGAGGACAATCCTCTGGAACCTGGAACATCTGCCAAGTGTATGGTGCATTTGGGGAGCCGACTGGGCATGGTGAATCATGTGCATCATCCTCGTCCAAAAGATGGAATAAGAGCAATCAACGAACGCTGTTGGGGATCCATGAAGTATTCTTAGCTATGGTGGAGACCCATGGTTCTCAACGCTCACCCTACAAGTGCCAATGTGGCCCTTTGGAGGGCTGGGACCCCGTATAGGGAGACCAAACCGCAAATGGAAATCTACCTGCAATCCTGCATAAGATCCAATGCATCCCCTTTCCCTCCAATACAACAAATCTTTAGAATAATCAAGTAAAAGAGCTTACAAGTCATGGAACTAGTGGGGAACTTCATAGTAGCCTTCCATACTGGGCTTTGGTATGTACAAGTGTCTCTAAGCTCAATAGGGGGTTAGCCAATGACCCTATTAGGTGGTTTCGACCTCTAAAGGGGCTGACATGTCCATAGTACATCCTTCAAGAGGTAGGTGGCAAATGATATAATGATGGAATAGAGTGGGTATTAGGGGAAACATCCAGACCACATGTTAAGGTACATTGGGTAGATATAACAAGGGAAGCCCACAATTGGGTATATAGGTGTAGGAGGGAGCAAATCGCGGTACATGAGTTACCCCGACCTTCGTTTTTCCACCCTCCTTCATATGCCTTTTGCCTTCTACAATTTTTTCTTCATAACTGCTCAGGGCTCCAGGGGATGGAGTGCATGATGTGTGAGATGTAGTAGTCAATACACCCCCTTAAGGTGGGGCGGTTCATTGCCCACCAGGGGTTTGGACAATCATGGGTTCCTTACTGATAGAGAGGGCTCATCTAGGGCCCATAGGAACCAGGGTGATGGCCATGGGTAAGGTGCATAGCTCATGTTTGCCTTTTGCCCACATGCTAAATTTGTATGTCCCGACCATCTTTTGCATTTTGTGGTACATTTCCTGTTGAGAGTGGCCAAATTATGTTTTTTCTTTTCTTTTTAGTTGCATCAACCTCCAGGGCATTGTTCCAAGCTCGACCCAAAGTGTGGACAAGGGGGAGGGGAGGCTAACCCTATGTGGACCTGGATGGGAAAATAAATGAATGGGGTTGAAATGAGTGGAAGGGGAGTTATGCAGGTGGTACAGAAGCAAGACCACGCAACCAAAATCGAGATTTCCCATGTAGTGCCAACCCAAAAGCCCAAAGGTCAATAAAGGAGATCCCACGGGACTAGGATACAAGGGTAACCACGAAATTAGGCAATGGAGGCAAGAATACAAGCCTAAACCACTCTTTTCACCTAATCTCCCCACTAATCCATGCCCAAAAGTGCCCATGACAAGTAAGAAAAATTACTCAACTATACCAATGAAAAGCTATACCTTTGGGTTCGGAAGGCCTACCTTTAAACATATATTCGTGACAAGTGGTTGAGGGACCACATGGCTAGCTCAGGTGGCAGAGAAAATGGCACATCGAGCTATTTAGGGGCGACAAGGGGCTGCTGGCTGAGGATGTGAAAATTCTATCACTGCAACAACTTATTTATTTTACCTAATTTACCAATAAGTTATTTATGAAAATCCTTCAGTAAAAATTAAAATAATTTCTGCTGCAGATATCACATCATAATATAGAAACAAACACATGCGCAAGAATTAACACATCGACACAAATATTTTGGACAATCAGTCCTTGGAAAAACCCTATGTGGGAAAACTGGTGCAGGAAGGATTTTATTATTCAACAATTTTTCAGTACAACAGGGTGCCAAACTGGCTTACCCAACAGAGAGAAAATTCTTTAGTGCTTCTCCCAGTCTCAGCGTTAGCCTGGCTGACCTCTGCGTAACTCCTAGACCCTCTGCGTCAGCCCCTGCCTCTTTGCGTCAACATTGGGCCTCTCTATGTCACCCATGCAAGCCCTCCAGTGATTGCATAGTCTACTGCGTCTGCCTCTCCAACCTCTACGCTGTTCCCCTAGTGCTGTTCCCGACTCTCTGTTCTGTACTTGCTGCTTCTTGTTTCTCTCCAGACCACTAGTTCGAATTTCTCAGCTAACCCCGCTCCAGAAATCGAACTCACTGGTCTCCCTTAGTATGTTCTCCCACTGACCCTCAAGCCTCTTCTTATACTTTTCTCGTTGGTCCATCAATGACCGAGATTAAATCTCTAATCAAAGGCTAAGATTAGATTTGGCTTGATCCATGACTTTTGGAACCTTCTAACCCAGTTTTATATAAATACCCATTAATATTTTATTTTTCATAAGTTTAGACTTAGGAACTCCATTAAAAATATTAATTATTTTAATATCTCCCAAACCGGTTAGAATCTACCCAAACCATTTCTTGGTCTTAGAGATCTCATGTGCTTTAGCCTCTCAAGCAATTTTCAAGGCTAGAGTACATCCGATGCTACCCCAAATCAACACTCCCTCCTAGCGAGGACTGTGCTCTAGTAATACTCTACACTGAGCATTACTCTGATCATACGACATCGATACCTATGTTGATGCTAAGCCTCCCTGCCCATCATCCTCTGCACTGCTGCATCCTGTACTGCTAACCATGGCTCTATCACTGCCACTGCTACATCTATACTGTAGCTCCCTCTGCATCCGTGCTGCTGCTGGTCCTTCTTCCCAACACTACAAACTCCTTCTCATCATGTTGCATTGTGCTACTACTGATTGCTATTGCATTGCAACATCATACCCATTTCTGCTACTGAAATGGATTCTTTATCATCCCCATCTTCTCCCTGAAATAATCAAACTTGGTTCTTCCAAGGGCCTTGGTAAGGATGTCTGCCACCTGTTCTCCTGTAGGAGTATAGCTCAACTGTACAATTCCTCATTGGACACAGTCTCTGACAAAGTGACATCGTATATCAACATGCTTTGACCGATCGTGAAACACTGGATTCTCAGAGAGCTTGATGCAACTCTGATTATCACACATGACCCTAGTCACCTCCATCTTTCTTCTGAATAGGTTCACAAGCAGTTTTCTAAGCCATATGGTCTTGCACGAAGCTGTGTTTCGTACTGACCCAGGAGGTCATTCTTGATCCAATGTTGAAACGGTGAGGTGCTGCATGATGATGAGGAGCAACAGGGTGATGTAGTCACCTTGGAGAATTAGTTGAAGCAGCATGTCTTCAACTGAGTTCAGCTACCTCATGTATCATCTTCTTAGGGATGACCTATGCTCTTATTTAGATAAGTCAAAGTGTTGACTTCTGTTGTAAATGTACTATTTCTCTCTCTCTCTCTCTTTGCTGAACTATTGAAGAACATATAAGAAGAATTGATTAAGGGTTTCTACACATTGGGGTTTGTCCCTGGCTAGCGCCACATCTTGTGTCCTCTTGTCTTGGCTTGTCTTCTGGGATTTATGTTTATGTTTTATCTGCAATTTACTATTATGTTGATGTGATTGCTAATCTGGAAAAGATAATGAGTTAACTGTGGAAATTGAAATAAATTGCTCTAAGCATAGAACATACCTAAAATTAACATGGTATCATAGCTGAGGTGAAGACAGAGCCCAAGCAAGAGTGAAAGAGCAATCACCAAAGATAGTTGGGAAAGGACAAAAGGCTCAATGGGTTCCTCATCCCTCTTCAAAATCACCAAGGGTGAAGTCGTAGCAGAGAACATTATCAGTATGGCACACCGGAAGCTTCTGATGGCCTACCTAAAGATCACTTCAATGGGAAGTCCGGATCTAAGGGTGGAAGGAAAGGCAAAGGCCTTGTTTGTAATAATTTCAGCCATTATGCGAAGGAGTGTCCGAATGGTAGGGACACATCACTTGATGATGATAACAACCATTCCAATGACATCTTCAATGATCAGAGGAATGATAGGTAATGCAAGTCATCAAGGAAACGACTGACTCTTCAAGAACTAGGTATGAAGAATCAAATGTTGTTTCTGATAAGATAAAGAAGCGTTCCCTTCTATTGGCCCTCTCCTCCAGACTCTTTGGGAATCTGGCTTATTGATTGTAGTGCTTCAAGGCTCTTCATCAGATAGAAGCGTGCTCTCTCTAATTTGGTAGAGATGGAAACAATCATGGGATTATACTTGGAGTCAATGCCACCTAACCCGAAAAGGGTGTAGGGAATGTTACCCCTCAATTGAATGAGGGTGACTCGATTCAGTTACAAAATCTCTTTTATGTACCTAATCGCAAGAAGAAGCTAGTGTCCATTTCGACAATGGAAGTCAAAGGTTACAGGGTGGCATTCATCGATGGAAAGGTACGTGTTTGAAAAGAGATTTTTCAAAGGATGCTCTTATCTTTGAGTTCAGGGTTGGTAGTTTGAATCAAGTTGTAGGATGGTCCATTGGGGACCATGTCAGTTGTCACATCTCACCTATAGCACCGGAGGTCTACTTGGTATGGGGCCCTACCCGATGTGAGTTAGATGATGACAGGGATGCCTGAATTCAAGAAGAGCATGAAGGTACATGTCTAAGATGTATTGAAGGAAAATCTTACAAGGGGAACATTTCCCTCATGTAGCAGGTTCACATGTTTAGAACAACCCGAGGGGTTTGAGATTCATGATTAGGAATCTCATGTATGCAGGTGGAAGAAAACCCTCTATGGCTTAAAGAAAAACACCCTGGGCTTAGTATGAGAGGATTGATAGCTGTCTGATGAAGCTGAGATTCACTAGGAGTGAAGCCAATCCAAACCATTGCTTGAAGGTTGTGGATGATAGACCTCTCATACCGGCACCTTATGAGGACGATCTTTTTCTGATAGGTGCAGACCCTCTCATTTGCAAAAGTAAGAGGGTGTTGGATTACGGATTCGGAATGGTAAACTGCAAGCCCGTGACTACATCGATGGATCTTAACTTTTAGAAGTTATGTGGTAGTGATGCCGGACCAGATTTAGGAAATGCCTCTGAGTTTCATAATCTCATTCGCATTGATGTTCTTGGTGAACTTCTGTCCGGATATATGTTTTGCACTTAGCATGTTGAACTCATATTTGGTTGAGCCTCATTGGATTGGTGCCAATAATCTTCTGAGATATCTTCGAGGCAAAATCTCTCATGGATTGAGATACATTGCCGGAAACGTGAAGCTGCATGATTATTTGAATGCTGACTAGGCAGGCAGTGTGGAGGATCGCAAGATCACTTCTGAGTGCTGGTTCTCTTTGGGTTCTGCTTCGATATCCTGGATGAGCAAGAAGTAGAAGATGGTTGCTTTGAGCACTGCTGAGATCGAATACAAAGCTACGAGTATGATCTTGTGTGAAGCTGTTTGGTTGCGAAAGCTTTTCAGTGAGCTGTTTGTACACATGATGGATACCACCATGATCTTCTGTGTCAACCAGAGGGGGATTCGACTATTGAGGAATCCTGTATTCTATGATTCCTCCAGCATATAGACATCAGATACTACCTTATCTGTGATATGGTACATCGATGAGTGAGAAGGCTCCATCACATTGAGACTGATGTACAAGTCGCAGACATTCTATCAAAACCTCGGGGAAAGGTCAAATTTGCGACTTCCCCGAACGACTTGGATTCGTTGAGAGACCCTCTTATGAGGGTCTTGCATGATGCATGCATTGAGCTTTGGGAGCTCTAGGGGGCTTAGGGTACTTCTTGGAGCAACAAGCGACCATAGGGCGACTCACCCTCCCCTAATGGTGTGCTGTGTACAGGGTGAATGGTTCAACCTTCCCCAGTGATACTCCATGGTGACTTATGTACAGGATGAGTGGTTCTCCCGTCGAGGCATCCTACCCATGCAGTCTGGGACTTATGGGACCTCTCATCTGGCCATTGAGTAGGGAAATGGTGTTAGGGACCATAGTAGTACTATCGATGGACACATCGTTGTATGTACCGTACTCCCTATGCTAGGATGACCTCCATTGATCTGGGATCAATGAAATTGATTTGGGATCAATGAAACTGATCTGGGATTAGTATGAGTGGTTTGAGACACTCTCTTGTGATATTGATCTGGGATTAATGAAACTGACTTCGGGTCAGTAAGAGTGACATAACTCACTCTCTTTTGGAATTGATCTGGGATCAGTAAGAGTGGTATGACACACTCTCTTCATATGGAACTGACTTCGGGTCAATAGAGAATGGTATGAGACATTCTCGATCAATTCTTCTTGTTCATGGTTCAACAGAGCAGAACAGTGTAGGGCACTGATGGCGGAGATAGTACAATCGGATAGATGGATCAGCGAATGGAGTTCTCCCTAGTTGAGAGGGAGTGTTAAAATTGGCAACTAGGGCCAAACTCCATGTGGGTGATCTTATTTATGGCAATTGATATTTTTCTTGGATCCTTGTCATCGAGAGGTGTAGGATTGATCTAAAGATCATTCGATTCCGATAAGTATTCATGGAGTTATGGATTTATTTGTGTTATAAGACAATTCGTCAAGGTCGGCCAGCAACCATATAACCCACACATGTGATCAATGTTTTAGTATAAAAGGAGGTGACTTGAGAGTCATTTACTCACTCACTTCACTCTTGATTTCTCTCCACTTGTTCTGGATTTTAGTGGAAGAGAAATCTAAGAGAGGAAGCCCTAAAACGCAGAAGGTAAGGAGCCCTAGTATGAAGCCCTAGACGCAGTCCTAAGTGGCAGGCCCTAACACAGTCCTAAGGAGGATGATCTAGCAACAATTCAAGGCAGGAGACTCTACTTCTATACGCTGCCTAAAGGAGACTAGGCGCAGTCCTAGGATGGAGAAATAACATGATGGAGGAGGCCCTACTCACGCAAATCTAATCTGCCCTAACCGCAGGGCTGCCCAATCCTAACCGTAGGTCTGTTCAAGCCCTAGCTGTAGGTCTATTGAGGTGTCTTGGGTGCAAGAAAGGGAAACATATGACGCTATATTGAGAGGCCTAAACGCAGTTCCTATGGTGTTGTTCTAGAGTGCCCTAGACGCAGTCATGGGAAGGGTCATACACTATCTCAAATGAGGCTATTCGTTTAAGCAAGAAGAGGCCAAGCTAGCAAGGAGATCATGGACTGTTTTGTGGGCTAAACAAGGCACCAAGTTGCTGAAAGGAAGGCCTAGTTGCTTGTTGGGAAGACCGAATTAGGAGACCTCTCTCACAGGTCTGTTTGGGCACTGTTTTGTGGACATAATTCTTGTATGGTGCTGGTCGTATGCTACAGATGGACTGTGTGCGAGGTCGTAGGCCATAGCACCACAGTTAGGGTTTGCGTAGGGAGGATTAAGGGCTAGTATATGCCGATAACAATAGCGTACTAAGTGTGGAGTCTCATGAAGTTGTGCAACAGTCTTTGAGGGCTGTTTGTGGACTGTTAGATGGGGTTTGTAAGGGCTGTTGCAGCATGACCGATTGCCCTAACCAGTCACAGTATAAATATCAATGAAAGCAAACTTGGCAGAGCAGTGTTGAAGTGTGTGTGACTAGATTCGGGTCAGTTTTCCTTGCACTGTGTTGAAGCCATTTATATGACATTCCGAGGTGAGGAAAAGACATATTAGGTGCAGATCTGGTAGTGCTAGTAATGGGACAACAATAATGACATGTGGCAGCAATGGCATATGGGACAACGAGTTTATGGTACATGATGTAGGACAATGATGGGTACAGTCATGATTGATGAAGCATGATGAGATGTAGCATAGTGATGATGGGTGCAGCATGGTGCAGCACTGTGAGGTGATGATGAGGAGCAACAAGACGATGGAGTCATCTTGGAGAATCAATTGAAGTAGCATGTCTTCAACTGAGTTCAACTACCTCATGTATCATCTTCTTAGGGATGATCTATGCTCTTATTTAGATAAGTCAAAGTGTTGACTTCTGTTGTAAATGTAATATCTCTCTCTCTCTACTGAACTATTAAAGAACATATAAGAAGAATTGATCAAGGGTTTCCCCACATTGGGGTTTGTCCCTGGCTAACGCCACATCTTGTATCCTCTTGTCTTGGCTTGTCTTCTGCGATTTATGTTTATGTTCTATCTGCAATTTACTATTATGCTGATGTGATTGCTAATCTGGAAAAGATAATGAGCTAACTGTGAAAATTGAAATAAATTGCTCTAAGCATAGAACATACTTAAAATTAACATGACACGACCTCACAGTAGCAACTACGGCTTGTACAACCTCACTCGTGTGGTTCCTGGACCCTTTAAATCTCACTGATTGGTCGGAATCAGCCTCTCAGCCCCTCTGACAACTTGTTAAACCCTCTTGGCAATCTCTTATGACCTCCTCCTGGAAAATACGACCTCCGTAAAGAATCTCGACCTCTCTTAGAGAAAAAACGACCCTCCTAGGATCCTCACGGCCTCAATAACTTGACCGCCCTGTTTGCACAAAGAAACTTTGGGAGAATTCGTCCTTCGGATCTCAAAAACTGGAAGAATACTGATGAAAGGAAACCCCGGAAAATATTTGCTGCTTCAACTGCTGCTGAAACCCTCGCTGGTGTCAAATTTCAATAACTATGATCATGATCTCCAAGGTTGCCCATCGATTTCCTTTATAATCTCTCATTGAGAAATCACTGGCCAAGATCTAGATTTGAAATGATCTAGTCAATGACTAAGATCGCTTAGAATCTTTTCTAGAAGTCTCTAGAGAAAAATTGACCATGTCACAATTATTACTAATTAATTAATCTATTTTCCTAAGTAATTTCTAGAAGACAAATAATCTCCAAAGATATAAGATTAATAAACAGTAACTGCAATAGAATTTTCACGAGACTCTTTGTTTGCATCTAATAAAGTGTTGAAGGATAAGAGCTTGCACCCTTTTAATTGTGGCCCAATTAGAGTCTAAGCTGTAATAAACAAGGCCTCAAAACATCAGAACTATAGAGAATTATGGGGCCAAATAATGGAAACCTTGAGAGTTATCTTGGACGAGATGTCCTAGAAATGTTGTTGGAAACACCCCTTGGAGCAAGGACAAGGAATTATAGCCCTTCTTGATCTAAGGTTGAAGAGTATGCCCTAAGTTGAAACAAGGCCCTGAGAACTGAACCCCCAAGTATGTATATGAGTTGGTACTCTCGATGTCCTCCCCTTGAAAAGAAATGGTAATATAGGAATATCTTTTTCAACCCACTGAAGATCATAAACTTGGTTTTACCTAGGTTGATTGTTCAAAGCTCACAGAAAAAGGCCAATGCATCCAACTGTCTCTATGAACCCTCAGGGGAAGGGGTTAAAATGATCACATCATGAACAAAAAAAAGAATAAAAATAAAGCCTGGTGGAGAAGGCACCTATCGTTGTTGTTTATATGTTCATGGAGGAAAGACTCCAACTTATCCTAGACAAAGAGGGAGATAGTGGGAACCCTGGTTTGACCCCAATAGTACTCTCTGATAAAATAGAACACTTCATGTTTTGCACAAAGATAACGCAAGGTGGTTGCTAGGAGAGTCTTAGAAATCCTAATTTCTCTAGGGCCTCTTGTTGAATTGAGCGAAATACTTTTCGAAAGTATACATAGTAGCAAAAGATTGTTGAAGAGCAATTTCTTGCCTTCTTAATGATGGTTTAGAGTGTGAGGATGTGATCAATGATTTGATAAGAGGGTTGAAAACCAACTTTTCCCCTAGCTTGACGATGTCCCTGTTCAATCTCTTTGGAAAGCTTCAAATGGAGGCAATGGCATAAAGCTTTGAGATAGTATGATCAACCACAATCGTCTTGTAATTGATTGAATCTTCATTGGAGCTCGATTTGTGAATTGGGTGGGTATTGTGATGTATACTTTCAAAAAGTATTTCACTCAATCCAACAAGAGGCCCTAGAGAAATTAGGATCCTTGTTCAATCTCTTTGGAAAGCTTCAAATGGAGGCAATGGCATAAAGTTTTGAGATATTATGACCAACCACAATCGTCTTGTAATTGATTGAATCTTCACTGGAGCTCGATTTGTGAATTGGGTGGGTATTGTGATGTGACCAAATCAGTGGGAAACTTGTTTTGACGACATGATTAAATAGATCGACAATGTGATCATTGAGGGTGTGAAAACTATTTTTGAACTTTGATGAATTTAGCCTGTAATCCCAAATCAATTGCTCTATTTGTATTCATCACTATAATTGCCTCTTGGTTATCAGGATAGGAGAACAAGTAGCAAGAGGTGGGAGCTAAGGTGACCTAGGTTGGGGGCTACTTGAGGATATCATAGAGAGTAGAAGTATGGGAGAACATGAAGTTAGGATCAACATTCGAGGAAGGGTGGGTTGCAGAAAAAGATGGTGCACCAAAAGCTTTTAGAGGGATGATGGAGGGAAGCATGTAATTCATGTCTCCTTAGTGAGATGAAGAGGCGTTTCTTATGGTATAGAAGGTGGCGATTGACATTTATGAGATTGGACTAGAAAGAGTGATCATGAGTAAGGGCATACTGGAGTTGGCTATAGAGAGATTTACAATCATTGTCATACCATTGGTTCATAAGGCAAGAATTGGGTTTAGGTGAGGAGGAGAGGGATTGGTTGAGGTGGGGTTAAGTTTGAGGGGCTACTTCCCAAATGGTCGAGGAAAGGCATGAATGTAGAAGGGCTGACTAGCGGGACAAATATTGGGGTTGGAGGGAAGAAATTGGTCAAGGTGGAATGAGAAAACATTAAGGTATCCCTTATTGAAGAGTATAGTGGTGTGTGGTGAGGTTGATTAAGTGAGAGTAGGTAGGGGGATTGACATAGAGGGAGAAAGAGAGTAGGGCATCATCAACTAAAGGGATGGGGTTCACCAATAAGTGGTGTATAAAGTGGGGGAGGTTCTGGTTGGTCGTGACATATTCTACTACACTAGCACTCCCACCATGGGGAAGACATGTGAAACCACCATGGGGAAGACATGTGAAATGCCTAGTCTAATGAACCCCTACGAAATTTGGATTAATCTCTCGAATACATAGTTTGACCTTAGATTGATTGTGGAGAAGAATCAGTAAGCTTGTATCTAGGCATCGTATCACCTAGAGGCTAGGAAAGATGACCTTGCCAACTGTTGAGTACTCAATTATATCACCATAAAAATATAGGTAAGGATCCTCATTTGATTCATTGTGAATAGCAAAATGAGAGGATGTTGTGGGGGAAGTAACAAACTGCATGGTAGATATCTCTAGGGAAGGGGGCTAGGCCAGTCACTTGAATCCACATGAATCTAGCAAAATTTTTAGAAGATACCATATGAACTTTGTTTTGAAGAGAGTCTTTGGCTAAACAAGTTATGTCACCTCAGCCTCTAAGCCCAAGTAGAAAGCCAATAATAACCAAAAATGCCTTGAAACACCCGAATGAGCCTCTAACCAGTTTTCATAACAATAAGGATATCCAATGAATTAAGAGCATCAAATAGTATACCTTTTGAAGAACCAAATGCTTCATTGCCATTCCAAAAACCCACTGAAATCCCTGACCCCTATTGCCACTCCCATCGATCCCATTGTTTAGAGGACCCATGATGGGACCACTTGTAGAGATGAACATTAGAAGGAGAGAAAATTAGTGATGCTCTAGGATAGTAAAAAGGCATTGTATGGGTTTGTAAAATTCAGAAGGGTTGACGAAAAGTAGATCCTAAGGTATTTTTTGCACACTCCTCATCTTGATGTGGGGCCACAATGATAGGATAGTTGACTTGCATATTCCTCATCATGATGCAAGATTGCCATGACAAGACAATTGACATGCAATACATATGGATGGGAGATAAAGAACTCGTGTAAATAAGAGAAGGGGAAAGAAGACTCATGGAAGAGCCTCTATGGTCCTCCAGCTTTTCCTAAGCGAGAAGCTATCTTGTGAACCTTAGTCCTCAACTGCTATGAAAAACTAGCTTCACAAAGTACAAATTCGTCTGGAAAGGAGTTGGAGACAGGTGCTACAAGGAAATCCATATTTTTTATTTTTTATTTTTTTGAGGGAAAAGCACCTCAAGGAGGGGTCATGTTTTTCCCCAAGCACAATGGCACAAGTAGGCATTCCTGATTAGTTGTTATTAATTGTGTCTGCTAGGTTTAAATCAGATGCTTTTCATTTTGTATTATGACTACATTAAAATATTAATTTCTTTCCCTGCCATTTTATATAAATAAGTGGTTACACCTGAATTATAACATAGGGTGATAATATTTGGTTTCTTGTATCTTTCCTTCATGAGGAAAGACTGTTACTGGGAGAGCAGTGTGCTTCCCTACCTATTGTGGAGTGTGGGCAGGCAGCTTTCAGTCCTTGTTTCTTGTTAGTATCGTTTTCTTGTTATATTGCACTTGTTGGTATACTGCAATATAAAATATCTGACTGTTTCTGTCATCTTTCTCATTAGTGGTGATACTCTGGAGGATATTTCAGCTTATAGACTGTTGGGGCCTAACATGATAAAAAGTACTTCATTTTCTTTTTGTAACCTAGACATTGTGTTGAATATTTTCTTTGTTTCAGCACAACGTATAGCAAGATGGTTCAGTTCTCCTTGTATCAAATTTGTATTACTATTTTCCTTTTCCTATACTTTTTTCTGGTACTTTAAAATTTCAAATATATTAATTTAGGTTAAGCTTTACTAGGAGAGTTCCTTTCGACTTTTCAAGGGTCTTCCGAAATTCTTTTATGTTTATTCTGCGTTTCACCCTTAAGATTTTATGGATTATTTTATCCAAAATATGTTATGCCTCTTTCCTTTTTATTTTGACTTTTACTTTATATCTCCTACGTTGTTACAATATATACACTAATTATAGTTTGCCTTTCTAAGATCAAACAGGTATTTACAGGTGTTATAGTATGTGAGAAAGCTGGCTACATTTTCTATTCAAACCACATTTGAGCTTTTACTTTTCCAGGCAATATAATTTGCCTTATGGGTACATGTTTGATCGGCTTATCTGAGATCATCATTCTAAGTTTTTTGCAGGAATTTAAAGGTCCCTCCACGTCGCCCTTCTATTGTTTGTGAGAGCTGTCTATATTCAATGGAGGGAAATAGCCGGATGAGAGCATTTCATGTATTGAATCACCGTGGTCTTATTGATATGATTGGCGTATTTCATGAAAGTAGAGAAAAGGAGATGACATCTTCAAGTGCCTTCGACAAATATGAGGTCAGTTGCTCTTCATTTGCAAGAAGTATTACTGGAATTTAATTTAATTAATAACCATTCAAACATTAAATTAATGTCCACATTTTAAGGTAGTTGAGATTCCTATTTGGATAATAGTGGTCAATCTGATCCTATTAATGGAAGTCGAGGCCAGAACAAAGTGGATAACTGGTGCTTTTTGGGTAATAACATCATCAAGTTCATCTTTTTCTGTTTCTGCGCAGATAGATTCATATAGTTTTAACTGCACATTGTTCTATTTGTTGATTACCAAAAAATACAACCAAAGATGAAAACTACTAATGTGCGCCCTGAAAGCTTTCAGAATAATAGCATGTACACCATTCTCACACACAGCTTGTCAAATTTGGGTCGCAAGCTTCACCAAAATGGCAAGTGGGCATTCATTTAAATCATATTATTCAAAAACATAAAATTGACAAGATACCTTTCATAACCATCACCATACATACACTTTTAATGATCATATCTAAGGTTCATGCCTGCAGTAAAACTGCCTTGGGCAGCTATTTGTGGAGCTGTAGCTCCAATTGCTACTGTCTGAATCCAAATCCTGGAAATCTTTTTAGGCTTTAGCCAATAATGTAACAAACTGGTACGTTTATCCTGAACAAGTAAAATGCTTTATCCAACAATCGTGAGAATTTTAATAAGCCCAACAAGTGGCGTGGAGACTCGGACCTTGTTAAAAGTGACTAAAGATCTTAGGTGTAGGCTTTTTATCTAGAGAACATGATATGCAGCAACTCCACACCTACCATTGTTGTCTATGTGAACCTCTCAATGGCTTGCATCCACGATTTCCAGCATATATGCTTGGAGTCTATCAATGCCATCTTGGTCCATTTTTGTACTAGTTTTGTACCTACAGCATTATCCTTTACCAGTGCAGGTTAATACCGAGCAATATGGATACATAAGCACAGATTCAACTACGCTGATCCATTTAAGACTTAAGTGCATGGTATCCTCACCACAATTGACTTTTGAGTTATTACTCTACAATTAGCCAGTCTTCCTATTACAAGATGGATATCAAGCCAGACATAAACAGACTTTGTATAAGAGACCATAAGTATTGCCATAGGGGTGAATTCCTCATGCGTTCTGCGAAACCGGTTTTCTTAACTGTCCTTAAAGGCACATGATTGGCTGATAAATTTAGAAGAATGTTTTTTCTTGTTGCAATCTGTTGAAGAATGTAACTAGTATCGGTCTTCATAATTGTATTTGTCAAAAGAAAGAAGAAATTTATTTATTTATTTTTTTATATTTTTTATTGTAAAAGAAATTGACTTATTAAAGCATGGGTTTCATGGTTGGGTCAATGATCAATAGGTCAAAGCACCCATTGAGTGCTCTCGGATTTTTGTTGAGTCAAAGTCATTATGTAAGAGACCCTTTTTGGGCTCATTTTGTCAAACAAAGAAAAGTTTCTATGTCAAAAAAATTATTTCTTATCCTCCTCCATCAAGTTGGCTGTGCTCCCTATCAAGTCGGCCTCTCCTACCATTCATGTCGGCCTCAATATAACAGACAGAAACAACTATTTATACCAAAGTGAACTCGACCTAGTTGGAAGAGAGACAAGCAACTTTGATCTGCAATATTTCAGTGAAGAAGAAGGATGCGAAGTTAGCTTAAAAGGAGCTGAAAAGGATGCTGAAAGTGTTTTTCATTTAGACACATATAACAGGAACATTGCACGACAAAAATATGATTCATTGCATGTATGTTTTAACCCTGTACATAAATTACTTGCAAACGAATTCTTCAAACAGAAAAATAACAATGGCGAGAACATAAAACAAATATACACAGATTTTTCCCTGGATCCCAAAACCGGGACTACTAGATTGATTTTTATTATATTCCTTTCAATGTTACGATACATATATATACATGCTGAAACATTCATAAACCCCAATCCATTAACCTTGGATTAGAACACAACCGTAGTTCCCTTGACCAGATCTACAAAATACCATGGGCAGAAAACCATCATGCCCAAAACCATGTGCAAAACCCATGCAAAAAACCATCAGTAGGTCCACCCACCATCTCTAGGTCTGCCCTTCATCCTTGGGTCCGCCCAACACATACCCAACATTGCAGGGCCGAAAGTACAAAAAAGAAACAAGAGACCAAAGATTATAGAAGTACACAAGGACGAAGTCTATTGGTTCAGTTGAAGTATTTTGAAAGAACATTCTCAAGAGCTGACTTGATGGAAGGAGGAAAGATTGTGTCATGGTCTTGGTCTGTCTCGTTTTGATTTGGTTCTACTAGTAAAGAGTTTGACTGGGTTTTCCCCTTCTTAGGGGTTTTTCCCTGGCTGAGTACCTACATCTTGTGTCCTTTTCTTGTGTTTGTGATCCTCATTTGTTTTGGCATTTGTCTTGATGATGGAAATAATACTAATATAATGAAGAAGAACTAAAAAACATCAAAAGAACTTGTCAAGTTAACAGAATTTATTTAAAGAATTCTAATCTAATTGCTGCCCTAGATTTCTAAACACAATCAAGAATGTAAGGCAATCTCCAACAAGTCTCTCTGGCTTTGCTCAAAAGGAAATTATACACGAGTCAGAACATTTAATGGCCTTACAAATTTGTCATGCACCTGACCTATTTGTTGACCCTTTCAAGGAAATGTTGATATTTGATGTTTCAAGGAAATGTTGATATTTGTAGCATTAGATAGGTACTTCCACACATGTCTAAGTGTCTAGACATGTGGAAGTTGTCCCGTTGCCTCAAAATCTAGCAAGTCTTGTAGAGGGTACTCCAAGACAAACACTATACTAAGTGACAAGAATGAAGTGTGACCCATTGTCACCACAACCAAGTTATCCCCTGCTCTTTATGGACTTTCACCAATGGGAGGCTTCCCGTTATAGAGGTCAACTATGAGAGATACTCTAGGCTTAAAGGTTGAAGGTGACACAAAAGGCTACTAAAGGATGGCTCTACTTAAGCACAAGGCTCAACCAATGAGAATAAGCCAATTCACATCTTCTAAAAAGGCCTAATTAGGGCACACTAGACCTAGGGCTTGAGAAATAGCAAGCAAAATGGAATAACCTAAGGACAATGTACCAAGAAAAGGTTTCCAAACAATAAATACCAGCAAACCAATGGCATATGAAACCTTCAACAAGTCCCCAAGTTGAAGCTTAGCAAAACTAGGGTTTTCCCAGGAAAAACTAGCTAGGGCAAGAGAATTGAGGCCTCAAATGGATAGATTAGCCACCTAAGAAGGTTGATTTTGAGCCAATCAAGTCTCCTCTTGATGTTGAATCGTTCCCCCACCTTAAATTTTCTCTTAAACCAATTCGCTCTAAGCCCTAGTTATGCTGCTTATCCTTAAGAGGGCCAAAATTAGGAGACAAAAAGAGAGCGAAATTTAGTTTATGGATAAGATAAGGTTTGATCACCAAATTGACAAGGCCAATGCCTAGTCCTTGGGTTGATGGAGTCTAAGGATGTGTTAGATTAGCCAAATCTTGCGAAGGAGTAAGTTTGTCTTAATGCCCTAACACAAAACCCTAATTGTTATCTTTGTGAGGGATCAAAGTTGTTGATTTGGGGTAGCCTCAGATGTGCTCTAGCGACGAAAATTGGTGGAGAGGCTAAAGCACATGAGATCTCCAATACCCAGAAATGGTTTGGGCAGATTCTAAACAATTTGGGAGATATTAAAATAATTAATATTTTTAATGGAGTTCCTAAGTCTAAACTTAGGGAAAATAAAATATTATTGTGAATTAATATAAAACTGTGTTAGAAGGGTCCAAATGTCATGGATCAAGCCAGAGTTAATCTTAGTCGTTGATTAGGGATTTAATCTCGGCCGTTGAATTGTCAACAAGAAAAGTAAAAGAGGAGGCTTGAGGCCCACTTGGAGAACACATCGAGTTGATCAAGAATTCAATTTTCTTGGCCAGGGTTTGCTGAGGAAATCGAAGGAGTGATCATAGTTGCAGCTGAGGGGTAGTGAATACAGAAGCAGAAAGGCAGAGATAGTACCAGGAGGATCAGTGTAGAAGCCGGAAGAGAGGGACGCAAAGCCAGCTAGAGGATCACGTAGAACTAGTCAGGGCCCACGCAGAGGCAACGAGGAGCTTCTCAGTGCCTCAGAGAGCTAGCATGGGAGACGTAGAGGCTTTAAGGGCCGACGCAGGGCGAGTTAGGGTGATGCTGGGCAGACGCTAGGCCATAAAAGTCTGACATAGTCAATAGAGGCAGACGCTGGAGATTTCGTGCGGCAGATTAGGAGCTGAGAGCTGTGGGATTGTTTATCCAGGGTTTTAGCCAGAATATCTGCCCTTGATCGAGAGGTACTACTGCCATAGTTGCAGGAATCGCCCCCCCCCGGATCCTAAGCCGGAATCGCGACTCGAGGCGAATCGTCCCGGAATCCATAGGCGAAGCGCGCTTCCAAAATTGAGGTGGCGCGATTCCGACTTTTAAGTGCGCTTCCTGCCATTTTAGGTGGCGTTGCCCCGGAATC
>APFE031621115.1:80639-107858 GCA_000404065.3 Pinus taeda
GAATTAATAAAAAACTGTGTTAGAAGGGTCCAAAAGTCATGGATCAAGCTAGAGTTAATCTTAGCCGTTGATTAGAGACTTAATCTCGGCCATTGAATTGTCAACGAGAAAAGTATAAGAGGAGGCTTGAGGGTCACTTGGAGAACACACCGAGTTGATCAAGAATTCGATTTTTTGGGCCAGGGTTTGTTGAGGAAATCGAAGGAGTGATTAGAGTTGCAACTGAGGGGTAGATAATACAGAAGCAAAAAGGCAGAAATAGTACCGGGATCAGCGTAGAAGCCAGGAGAGAGTGACGTAGAGCCAGCTAAAGGCTCACGTAGAGCCAGTCGGGGCCCACACAGAGGCATCCAAGAGTTGCTCAGTGCCTCAGAGAGCCAACGTGGGAGACGTAGAGGCTCTAAGGGCTAACGCAGTGCCTCCAAAGGTTGATGCAGGGCAAGTTAGGGTGACGCTGGGCCAGAAAAGGTTGACACAATTCCTAGAGATAGACGCTGGAGATTTCGTGGGGTAGATTAGGAGCTGAGAGCTGTGGGATTGTTTATCCAGGGTTTTAGTCGGAATATCTGTCTTCGATCGAGAGGTACTACTGCCGACATTATTTTATGTTGGGTGAGCTGGTTTTGGCACCTAGATTGTATTTTGAAACTGCTTAATAATTAAAACCCTCAAATAGCTGCACCGATTTTCCCACATTTGGTTTTTCCGGAAACATTGGTCAAAAAACAACGATGTCATTTGTGTGCTTGTTTTGTTTCCTTCAGTGGATGATCTGTAATGTGTTGAGCATGTACTTGTATTTATTTTCAATATTTACATGGTAAATAACTTGTTAATTAATCAAAACAAGTAGGCAGAAATAAATCAGAAAAGTACATGAAGGGTTTCTAACAGTTAGACATAGAAATTCCAATAAAAGTCACTTGGGAGAGCTATAATCAAGATTCACCACTGGGATTATCATTCTCATTTCATACATGGGTAACGGATACAATGATGATACCTAGATTCCATACAATTGATCTTCAATAATAAATGGTGCAATCATTAGACGTTAGACATAAGAATCAAAATTTCATCAATAACAAGGTTCACTTACAAGATAAAATGCATGTATAATCCACTATTGATCACTGATAACTTCTCCATTGCTAAGATAACAACTCCAATAGACAAAGTACTCCATAGATCACATCTCTCCAAGATACAAGAGGGCCAAAATTCTCCAGGTTGGGTCGAATTAGTCACAAGTCATTGTGAATAGAATGAATGAGCCTCTCCTCTATTTATATAAGGAATATGACCTAATATTAGCCTAATGACACCCCTAAAACAAATATAATCACGAAATATGCTTTGGTTACAAGTCAACCCACTAGCTTTTATAATAAATGCCCTCAAAATCCCACACATGTGAGCCATTAGTTCTCTAGGTGATTCAAGATCTTTTATTTGATGAATTTAAACGAATTGCATAAAGAGCATGAAATAACCATATGTGCAACATACATGAAGAAGCAAACACTTGGAGAAATGAAAATATGGACAATTGCACCAGAATTTGGTACCGAAGTTCGTCCAAAGAGGGACTGCTTCTCCAGGCCCGCTTCTCATGGAGAGGCCTTTTATATTATCTTAGCAAATTTTTGGCAAAATACATGGCAATACCTCAACTCTGGAGATGGCCCAAAAGTCCGTTGCTTGAATCCAAATTCTGTCTGCACTAGTGGACTCGTCTCGAAAGGTTGTGAAAAATGACTATAAACATTATAGGCTTCTGTCACCATCACCTCTAGACCCCTCTGAGATTCTCTGTCTTGGACTTCATGCCACGCAGATACACCCTCTTTGCACCAATGTAGGCATGCCTCAAAATTAGTGCTTGTGACTGGGCGCGCCGGTCTGTCTCCCCCTTAGGATGAATGAGCCATGGTTTAAATAATAGAATGTAGGTGGACTTACCAACA
Organism: Pinus taeda; assembly: GCA_000404065.3. Classification (NCBI taxonomy): domain Eukaryota; kingdom Viridiplantae; phylum Streptophyta; class Pinopsida; order Pinales; family Pinaceae; genus Pinus; species Pinus taeda. The sequence goes on from APFE031621115.1 coordinate 82,607, forward strand.
AAGTCCATTGGTAGATTAGATGTTGTTGGCTATGTTAAGGTGTTGCTTTGGGGGAAAGATCCAAGGGTCAAACTTGCTAGCCTCCCCCTTGGCATGTTACGGTTAGACTGTTGGTTCCCTATTGCATGGACTGTTGTTTTCATTGTTGCATAGACCATTGGTCATGTCGCTAAGGTCGGTGTCCACCCCTGACCGTTTCAACTACCACTATTTTTTGTGTAGACCAACTCGACCAACTGTAGGGTGCCACCTGGTGCCTGTGGATTGGTCCACGTCATCGCCACTATGTGCCATGTATAGGTGTCCATAGGGTGCCACATACCATCTTTGGAGGGTGCCACATGTCACTTACCCTTTTCATTCAACCGTGCCTTGCTTGGATGCATTCCTTTGAAACACACTTGAAGGTATTCCACTTCACCTCGTCGTGAAGTCCTTGTCCTTCTGTCTAGGATGATGTCTTCCATCAACTTATCCAAGTACTTTGGAGCAAAGTCATCTATAGATGGAACTTGACAACTCTCCTCTGGATCCATGATCATGGGAGGCGCATAAAATTTCAAGTTTTCTACATACATTTGCATATAAGCTGGTAGATCAAGGCGGAAAGCATTTGTGCCAGTCTTCTCAAAGATAGTGAATGGGCCATATCTGATCGACTTAAGCTTTTTACCTTCTCCCTTCAACCTGTCTTTGCTGATGTGAAGCCATACTCGATCTCCAACCTCGAATTGATGATCAACTTTGTGCTTGTCATGTTGGGCTTTATACTGTGCCTGACTCTTTTCCAAATGTTCTTGCACTGTTTGATGTATCATCTGGATTCTCTGAATGAACTTGAGAGCTTTGTCTTCATCATTATGTTCATTGGAATCAACTTCTTTCCTAAAGATCAAATCTAATGGTGACTTTGGTAGATACCCAAAGCATGTCTCAAATTTTGAACTCTGGGTGGAAGAGTGCAAGGCTCAGTTGTATGCATGCTGGACATAATGTATCTATTCATCCCATAACTTGGGATGCTTGCTGTAGTACCCTTGGCAAATGCACCACTGTTATGTTGACTACGTCTATTTGTTCGTCGGTCTGTGGATGTAAAAACATACTCCTCTTCAGCTTGGTGTCCATCATTCTCCACATGCTTGTCCAAAAATCCCTGAGGAATGGAGTATCCCGATCCGAGATAATGGATGTGGGTAGTCCAAAATGGAGCCATACATTTTGAAAGGAAAGGTGAGTAGTTTTCTCATTGGTGATTAGCTTTTTACATGGCATCAAGATACATTTCTTGCTAAACCTATCCACTACTACATACAAGTAGTCATGATGCCTTTGAGACATAGGTAACCCCCCTACAAAATCCATGGAGATACTCTCCCATGTATGAGAGGGAACAAGGAGTGGTGTGTATAGCCCAATTTTCTATTAGTGGGCTTACAAGCAATGTTCCACCAAGACTTTGGGACAGGGGGACGTGGGTGCGGGGAGATGCATAGGGGGGACGTGTGGGAGTACCTCAAATTTTAGGGAAATTTAGGGGGGACAGGGGACATTGAGGTATATATATTTTTTTCTTTTCTATATAATATTTCAAATTCATGTTCAATAATGAAATCATAAAATACATTGATTCATACATAATTGAATTAAATAATGAAAAACACGAATCCATACTCAGCATTGTTATCGATGTTGAGAAATCTAGGGCATCAAGATTAGGTGATTTCTCTTACATAGGTAACTACTTGTGAATGCTTTTTACTTCTTGATTAGGATCTACTTTTACTTATGTTCTTATAATGTTATTCTTCATCAAATAGCTACCAAGCATAAACCATAAAGAGACAAGAGACAAAGAATATAGGCTATCAGCTAGGGCCAAAACCTCTCACACTTGAGAGGAAAACCTGAACAAATTCTTCTTCTTATAGAGATTTTGATTGAAAAATACCAAGACCAAGGCCCTTGACATATTTCCCTCTCCAAGACCAAGCTACAAGACCTCTTAGTTTAACTCCTTTCTTAATGGTCAAACTACTTGCTTCTCCTTCCCTCTCTGCTATCTTTCAGATCTCAACTTCTTAGATTAGACGTGCTACCTTCAGTAGCCCTAGTTGCGGCACGTGTAATGTATGATGTACCTTGTTATCACTTTGCTTGGAGGGGAGACTTCCTTACATACTTCGGCTTTATGTATTCAATGAATCTTCCCTTGATTTGGCTTCCCAAGTGACCCTACTAGCCTCGGTCCTTCTAGAACTCTTCTCAGCTTCTTCTGCAACAAATCCTGCCTTCCTTCTTCACACGTGTACAAGGGACAACCCTAAAACATATCTGGAATAGTTCGGATACCTTCCCTTCTTCTTCACTGGTGAGAAGGCTTCCTTCTTGAGCTTCTCGCACTTCTTTCTTATTGCAAACCTTGACCGAAATTACTTGCTCTGAAATGAGGTCAAGTGGCCTATTTATAGTTGTTTTTCGTGATAATAAGCCGACTTGACATGAAGATGAGCCTACGTGTCCTTTGGTGAATATATTATTATTCTTCTTGGAGCCGACTTGAAGGAGAGGTCTTGTGCTTGTCTTGGAGGGCTTTCATACTTATTTAATGACTCGTACAAAACATAATATGCCCAATAAGGGTCCTTCATAAGTTCATACATGACATTGACTCAATTTTGACTTTTATGACTAGATGACAAAACCTTAAAAGGGGGTATCCACTTCTATATCTCACACATCATGCTCTTACCCCTTGAGCCCCGAGCAGTTTATTGAAAAAAAATGATAAAAAGGCAAAAGGCATATAAAGACGGGTGGAAATATCAAGGGGCACCTCATGTACCACGATTTCTCCCTCCTATACATTATATACCCAAGTGTGGGCTTCCCTTCTACTAGCTACCCTTGTACCCCATCATGTGGCCTAGGGCCGCCCTTTCTCATTTCCTACTCCATTCACCTCTTTATCACATGCCACCACCTTTTAAAGGATGTACCTTGGACATATTATCCCCTTTAAAGTTAGAAACCACCTAATGGGATACTTGGTTAACCCCATTTGGAGTTTGGAGACATTAGCACATGCCAAAGCCTCTCATGGAAGGGCAGAGCATTATGAAGTCCCCACTTGTGGTCCATGGTTTGTAAGCGATTTTACTCAATTTCCTTGATGATTTGTTGTACTGGAAGGCTAGGGGACACATTGGATCTTATGCAGGATTGTAGGTGGTCTCCATCTTGGGTTTGGTCTCCCTATACGGGGTCCTAACCCTCCAGAGGGCTACATTGGCACATGTAAGGTGTGTGTTGAGTTCCATGAGTCTCCAAAGCAGTAGAAAACACTCCATGGATCCTTAGAGATGTTCAAATATTGCTCAAGATTCACCTATTGGACGAGGAAGATGCACCTGGTTCACTTTTGCTCAACTAGCCCCACAGATGTACCATGCACTTGGCAGTTGACCCAGGACTTGTAGGATGATGTGGCATCACCTACGCTGTCATTTGAGCCCTTACATATGGTCTACAAGCATCTTCGACTTACTTGGAGATCCATTAGTTCACTTGTGTGCCCTCATCGCCCTCGGGAGCACCACATGTTTATTATGGGGAGAACAAGGGGCCAAGCCCTTGTCCATTACTTTTGGTAGCCCAGCTCATCATTTTGGCACTTATGGAATTCATTAGGCCTCTTAGAGAACCCAACAACATGCATTATTGATCATTCAACCTCTTGGAAGGGTTATTATTTTATTTGTGAGCTAGATTGGTGGGCTTATTACCAATAGATAGTTATTTGCACATTATTCTAGTTGATGAGCTAATGTAGGCTCAAATTAGGAAATTCGAACTCCGAATGAGTGTATAAATAGGAGAGACATGAATTCATTTGTATCATCACTTTTGGATTGGATCATTCTCTCTCTTGAGAATTTCGAATTTCTTTCTTGGAGGACAAATTGGAGCATGGATGAATTTTGATGTTTGGATTGGATTTTCTTATCTCGGAGCTTCTTTATTTGCAAATTTATTGATGATTGGATATATTCTCTTACATGTAAGTACAACTTTGATGTTATTTTCTTTTACTTTGTCACATACATTGATCATGGGATTTTCACTATTTGAGGGCTAATTGCTGCATGCATTTACTGCTTCATTGTGGAATTATGTTTCTATAGCATATCTCTATGTATGGGCCATGCTTGTTGAACAAATTATCCTAGAGATTGAAGTTATCTTGATAAGCCATCTTCATCTGCAAGCGAAGTATAAACGCTTTAAAGTCACTTTATTTTTTTGCCCTAACATTGGACGAAGCTGACTTTAGAGCCTCCTTGAGCTAGAAACGAGACCCTTCTTCATAATTCTTCCTGAGTCCATATCCCCAAAAGGAATTAAGCATTGGTCCACCATAAGGTGATCACCTCAAACGTTTTTCTTTACCTTTTGCCCCTCTTTTCTAGGTCTAGCCACGCTGGGCCACCTAGGGCATCACTTTCCCAACAAAATAGCCAAAGGAAAAGTTTGATCTCCTTATTGCGCTGGTGTGTCCTCAAGGTCTCCTCCAAATTTGAAGAAATTATGACGATGGGATTGTGAGATATCCCAAGTCCTAGCTGTGAGATTAAAATTTGCTCTGGTATTCCCTAGGCTAGTACCTCATAGGATCAATTTGACACCTTTAAGTGGAAATTCTTGTTTTGATCCTTTCCCCTTCCTTGTTTAGGTTACAATCATCATCGGTTGCTAAACTCCCTCCCCTTAACCTAACCTGGATCCACTTGGTCCCAAGTGGTCCCATACCTTTGAAAAGTCAATTCTTCAAGAACCACTTGGGAAACCAAGTTCAATAAGGATTTTAGAGATTGGGAAACTCCTTCACAAGGCATATTCATTAAACCTAGCCCTTAAATCCTCACCTCCTTCTCCTAGAAATCTTTGTACCTTGCTTGAAGAGCAAGTAAGCTCCATTTTTAAGCTCCTCCTAAGAAAAGGATCATTAAGGTCACTTCACATCCATTTGTTGATTCATCCTTCACAAGTGACTTTCTATATACCGGGTCTCCTTCCATCGGTGAAAGTTTGTAAACAGTGGGGAGTCTTAGCTGAGGTGATAGTGGGCTAAGTCTCCATTGCTGCCCTTGATATGGCAGTTGCCCCTTTAGGAGTCTCTTTTAGGTCCCCTGCTAGTTTAAGCGGTAACAAAAAACATAGTCCATGGCCCTCTGGAAAGTAGCTCCTACATTCGTTAACCCAAATATTCAAATGTTCCCCATGGCATGGTGAAAGTTGTCTTATGTCGGTCTTCTTTCCTGTTTAACCTAGATTTGATTATAACAAGAGAAACCATCGAATAATGACATCATACCAAAGCCAATAATCCTTTGAAGCATATTTTCCATGTTGGGCAAAGGATAATTGTCCTTTTTGCAAACCATATTAAGATTTCTGAAGTTGTCACAAGGCATAATTGTACCATTCTTTTTTCTGATAATTACCAAGTTGGAACATCAAGATGAATGTCGAGTTTGTCTAATGATACCAACAACGAGCATCTTTTGCAATTCTTTCTGAACTAGAGGGGCTAACTTAGGATTGATTTCCCTGAATTTTTGCTTGAATGGCTTAACATATTCATCCTTTAAGGGAATGGTATGTTCCATAATGTATTTCCTATATCCTTTAAGCTCATCATATGAAAAAGCCAAGACATCGCGATATTCAATGAGAAAATCGATCAGACTTTCCTTTTTTTCTTCGGAAGTACCTTTACCAATTTTGACAATTTTAGAGTCTTTGGGGAAACTGATATTTATTTCAATAAATTCTCCGGGGTCAATTTTCTTTTCTTCACTCTTCTTGGTAGCATCATGTCTATCAAAAAGTTGTTCCATTGCAACAAAGTTTCTTAGGGTAGGATTTGTCACATCTCTACTACTAGAATTAGACCCCTCCTTAGAACATGCCTGGAAATCTTCAAACTCTTCCAAGTGATTAAGAAAACATACAATTTGTTTCTCTTCGTTAAATACCTGCCAGTGTTCTAGGACTGATGGTCTGAAGATAACTTCCATTTTGACCTTTTCTTCTATCATGTTATAAGATATTTGGAAGGTGAATGCAGCCATGACAAGCTCATCGACTTGGATGTTTTTCTCTTTAGGAATAGCTTGGAGATCAAAGGTATCAAATAACTCAGTAATATCCCATACAACATTCCGATACCTTTTGAGTCTATCATTTTTGCATGAAAATGTACCCTTGACTTGTTGAATAATAAGATCATAATCGTCTTTGATGTTAAGAGATTTTATTTTGAGGTCCCTAGCTAACACAAGACCTATCAATAAGGTTTCGTATTCAGCTACATTGTTAGTAGCTTCAAATTCCAGTTGAAAGGTGAATTTAAACATATGCCCCAAAGGGGATACTAGAACAATCCCAACCCCCTTTCCATGCTTAGCGCTAGCACCATCAAAATTCATGTACCAAATCAGACCTTTTGATTCAACCTTATGCTCTAGTGGGGTTATAGAATTGGAAAAGAAAACATAATTTCCAATGTTGGATTGTTTCATAATGAGCTCATTCTGAGGCTCTTTGGGACAAGACACATCTTCTTAAATTTTCTCAACTTCAACAAACCCACTGCATGGAAAATAAGACAGAGGAGATTGATGCCCATTCCTGGTATCTTCTATCTAAGGAGCCTTGACAGCTTCCAAGATCTTGGACTCTTGAGAAGGAATTTTGGCAATCTCAGAGACGGGTAAAGAGATTTTCTCATAACTAATCCACTCTCCTAAATCAATATTCATATTTAGATCCAGAACACTAGAGATAATTTCCTTTGTAATTCCAAAAACCTGCTCTTGAGATGGTTTTTCTTTAGGCAAGAGCTCTTCCTCATTTTCAACATTGTTTATACTGGAAGGAATGACGGTCTTAACATTATGACTATTTTCAATAACTTTTATCCATTCATCTAAAGGCAAGGGATGCTCTTTTCCAAACATATTAATCTGATCCTTTGTTGTCATGAGATCACCATTTAGGATACCTTTTGCGACAACACAAGATTCTTGACTATGGAAGCTTTGGCAGGGTCTACAAAAAGACAAAGACTAAGTGACAATATTTGCAGATTCAAGTGGATCAGGATGTCTCTACTCATTTAGAAGATTTTTCTTTGACCATGCATTATTATTTCCTCTGTTATTATCATTATTCCTAGGCTGCATATTTTGAGATTGATTTCTTTCCATTTGAGTTAGCCTAGTTTGCATAACATTCATCTCTCTGGCATGTTCAATTTTCATTTCCTTAATCAACTGAGTTAATTCTTTAATAGGATCATGCTTAACTTCTTTGTTTTCCCTACCTTTAGCTTTAACAAGACCCCTTTCAAACCCTAGAATTTCTTACTTCCATGATGTTTTCTTGTCATTTTCTAATTCTTCAGCTAAAGTTTGAGCAATCTTCAAATCAACTGGCTTAGAACGTTTTAACTCATGAGAAGTATCCACCACGAATGCATCCAAATATTGCTCTAATAGATATTTATCAGATGGCTTATAGTCTTGATGCATTTCCTTGACAATGCTATTGAACCTTTTGTTGAATTCTTCAAAAGTCTTATTCTCATTTTTCTTTATGTTATTAATGATTCTAAGTAGATAGCATCCACTTTTGCCCCCATACTTTTCTTTGAAGGCATTGATGATGGCTTGTAGAGAATCAAAAGAATTGTTGGGCCAATCCAAGAACCATTCCAGTGCATCATTTTCCATAGAGAGAAAAAACAACTTCATTGTGACATCTTCATGGTTGTATGTAGCTCGACTAGCATGCTTTGCCAAGAAAGTGGAGAATAATTTGAGATGTGCTTCGACAATGATTGCATTACTCCCTTAGAACATAGGCATCTTATCCAAACTAGAATCCGAAAGATCATAAGGCTGACCCTGAATGTTGCCTAAGTTATAAGGAGCAAAAATATCCATGATGTCTTGTCTGACGGGGTTAGGGAAAATCAAGTGGATATCAGGGAGGGCTTCTTGTCCGAAAAAGATTAAATGCTTACTAGAATGTAATTTGTTTAACCGAGCTCTAAGAGCCTTTTCAGGATCAGGAGCGGGGTTAACCAAGCTACCGGGATTTCTTCTAGTATAAGCTCTTGTGAATAGATGAATTAGTGGAGTCGCCACCCAAACAGGAAACTAACCCAAATGTCTAGGTGCTAGGAATGTGCGGATGAGTGAGACTAAAGATGAAAAAGTTTACACTTTGGTGCCAGAAAATGTTGTGACGATGTCGGGTCAAGGATGAAGATGAAAAAGAGAAAAGATGTTAAAGCACCAGAAAATGTATTGCTTGGCGGGTCAGAAGAAAAAATGAGAGATGAAATGTCGTAAAGCCCAGGAACAGAAAAATCAATCCCCAATAATGGCGCTAAAAAATGTTGTCGCTCAAATTGTGCTCGAGAATGTGACAATGCTTAGGGCAGGGGTTGTCACTTTGATCCCGACCCTCTCCATTTATGATATCTCCCTACAACAAGCTAAGGGGGCTAGTCCTTGTTGAAAAGTGTAACTAGGTTTGGTCTTCAAAATGATGTGTAATTGTGATTTTATGTAATTGATGCAAAGAAGAAAAATAAAATTAGTATTGTAATACTTGTCTGATGGGTTTCATGAGCAAGGAATTTTATTTTTAGGTAAGGCTCCCATTGTGAGCCCTTAGGTGGTCATAAAATCAAATTGAGCAATGTCATGTATGAAGGACCCTTCTTGGGCATGTTACAAATTTGTATGAGTCATTAAAAGAATAAAAAGGCCCTCCAAGACCAAGCTCTAACACCTCCATCAAGCCGGATTCAAGATGGAGTAAAGGATCTATATCAAAGGACATGTTGGTTCACGTACAACTCATGTCGGCTTATTTTCATGCGAAACCACTATAAATAGACAGCTCGGCCTCATTTCAGAAGACAAAATTTCGGTCAAGGTCTGAAGTGAGAACAAAAGTGCAAAGTTCACAAGGAAAGCAACCTTATAACCAGCAAGAAGAGGGAACGAAAGATCGAGTTGTTTGAAATTGTCTTTGGGCTATTATCTTTACACGTGTGGCAGAAAACTAGGGTTTCTGCAGTAGTATATCAGTCCATGAAAAGGTCACCAAAAGGGTCTCCTCATCTGCTCCACTACTAGTCGAATTCACCTAGAAGAGTCCTTAAGAATATCGAAGGAAGGAATGCATCTCCAAGTTTGTTCTCACTCCTCACACGTGTGAAACTGTAGAAGTACAGATTGCAGATCTATGCAAAGAGACCAAAATTTCAGAAGTGCAGATAGTTTGACTTACGTTGACCAAAGAAGGAGGAAAGAGCAATACATTTGATTCAAGGAGGATCTCATCAAGGAAGGCTTGTGACTTGGTCTTGGAGAGGGAAATAGGTCAAGGGTCTTGGTCTTGATATTCGTCAATTGAAGTCTCTATAAGAAGAAGAATTCGTTTGGGTTTTTCTCTCAAGTGGGAGAGGTTTTGGCTCTGACTGATAGCCTACATTCTGTGTCTCTTGTCTCTTTATTGTTTATGCTTTGGTAGTTGTTTGATGAAGAACACTATAATATTCTAGCTAAAGAGAAGATCCTAATCTATTGAAGAGAAAAGCATTCACAAACAGTTATCATTAATAGAGAAATCACCTAACCTTAATGCCCTAGATTCCTCAACATACTATCAGAGATAAGGTGACAAAGTCAAGGAAGAGCATCTTATCAAGGGACACTCAAGGATCAAATCTCGAGAAAGGAATCAAACCAAATCTAGAAGATCATCTTGGAGTCAAGATCTACAAAGAAGTGTCAAAATACTAGATTGAAGAAGCAAGTCTACACTAGCAAGAAGTCTTGGAATTCTCAAGACATGTCAAGAGACCACAAATACCCTACTCAAGTTGAAGGACTTATACATCAAGTTTTTATCTAGAGAAGCAAGATCAAGGATGTTATCATCATCTTCAAAATTTCTAAGGTAGTTTCCCCTCATTGAAGCAAGGACCTTACCATTATATAAGGTCATCCAAGAAGCATCAAAAGGTCATCATTGATCATCATCAACAAGGGCATCTCCATCAAAGGATCTAAAGTGATCTCCTTCTTTGTGAAGTCAAGGATCACTCTTGAAGAGATTTTTCCTCATCAAGGAGAAGTTCTCTATCATCTATATTATCATCAAATTCAAGGAGGCAACGAGTGGAAGAAGCATCTTCACAAGTAAGTATATTTATGTCTGAATCTATCAAAATGTCTCTTTGCAAGGAAAGCAACAAATTGGTTGGGGCTTCAAACTATCTTGCATGGAAGAAGAGGGCATATCTGAATCTCATTGAAAATAAGGCTATGGATCATGTCAAAGGATCTATCACCAAACCAACAAAAGAAGATGCTTAAGCACTTGCAAAGTTTATGAAAGGGGAAGTGAGGGCTCAAAGGATTCTCATAGAATCCATCAAGGATCCCCTCATTCCATATGTATCTAAACTCAGCACCTCAAAAGAAATATATGACAAATTGGTAGAGTTGTTTTCTGTAAGCACTGCAGGAGAAGTTATCTCTCTAAGGAAAGAACTCTACATGCTAAAGATATCAAAAGAAGGAATAACCTCATACTTTATGAGGGTATTTGAGATAAGGGATCAACTTCAAGACCTGGGAGAAGTAATGTCTGACAGGGAGATGACCATTGTAGTACTAAATGCACTACCAGGGGAATGGGTAACTTTACTTCAAGCATCTATGGGAAGAAAGAAGCTACTCCATTCCAGGATCTATGGTCATTATGTAAGATTGAAGAAACCAGGCTGAAGGCGAAAACTGATGTGGGATCTAGTGAGCAAAATCAAGCATATGCTACTATGACAAAGAGAAGAGGAAAGTTTGGGAAATTTGGCTCTCAAAATAAGAAAATGAACATGGCTAAGATTCAATGCTATGGATGTCAAGAATACGGGCATTACAAAAGAGATTCTCCTAAGCTCAAGAAGGATAATGACAAAAGAATTAGAGAAGAAGCCCATGCCACCAAAGAAGTGGAGGAAGCTGAAAAGAAGGAGTCCAAGAAAGAGGAAGTAGGAGATCTCTACTATGATTGAGATAGTCTTCCTCACGTAGTTCTTTTCAAGTTCCTATTTTCAAGTTATGGCTATGATAGGATGCATCATGGCATCATAAAAGCATTAAAAGCAAGAGCTCGTGACATCATCATAGAGAAGCATGAAAGATAGCTGAAGTCTATGCAACCACCCATGGGAAGATATAGCTCTTGGAAACCTCATTAGAAACATAAGTGGTACCTATGGGAAAATCATCTAGTACAAAGCTCATCATACATCAGCGAAAAGGAAACATTTGCTAGATGAGGATACTCAAGATCCTCTATTGGAATCTTCGTCGGAAGGTTCACCAATCAAAAGGAAGCAAGGGTTTCATCAAGAATTCCAAGTTGAGGAATTCATGGGATGATGGTATGATGACAACAGAGGTGAAGCAAATCAAGGGATTGAAATTCTTTCAATCGACGAAGCTGCTGAAAGGAAGTCTAAGATGACCTAAAGGAAAATGAGGTATGTATGCTTGTATTCGATATTATAGAGTCATGTCATATGGTTGCAGGTCTCATGGATAAATGCTCTATCTCGAGAGCATAATCAAAAGAAAGGATCTCCTCCTTTGAAAGGATGCAGGAAGGCATGGGTCACATATTGTTTGGATGAAATCAACATAAAATGTCCTCATATGGAATATGAGGTGGTTGACAGTAATTGGAGGAACTTTGATTACAAGTTCTTGGGAAGAAAAATGTGTGAAGAAAGAAAGGAAGAGATCATGAAATATGCAACTATGGAAAAGGCAATCAACATCCAAGGAATGAGAGATTTGACTAGGATATCTCCATGAAAGATATGAAGACTTTGATGCAGTCTAAAAAAGAAAGAGACCCTTGACAATATATATCTTTTGGAGATGTGTCAATATGTATGCAGGATGCTGATGCAAACTAGAAGATGTCATGATGAAAGACCATCACAAAGGTAATTTTGATTTAATGTTCATTCTGTTATTTTTGAATGATATCTAGATGGGCTTATGCAGGGATGTCAAGGGAAGATCTATGGATATCTTCCACCCATGATGTCCATGAAGTAGGATGAAAAATCCTTACGGAATCATGGCATGAAGAAGGAAGCATGGCATGAAGGAGGCCTGATAAGAACTGATGGATCACTTTCTGATAAAAGGAATAATGACATGACTGACTCATGGATGAAAGTGATGGATGGTTTGTGCCCTACGAAGAAGTCCCAAAACATGAAGACTCCTGAATAAAGAAGAGAAGTTCATGACATCGTGAGCAGGAGTTCTTCAAGCAACTGGTTGTCCCATCATCTCCACCTGAGGAGCTGCTGTAGGTCTCTAATTAAGAGGGAGCCTGGAAACAAGTTTCTTGCTTGGTAGAAACTTGGTAGCAAAATTCCTAAGGCAAGAGGGAGCTTAGGTACATTCCTTCCGAAGGAATGAGTACATTCCTTCATTGGAATAGGTACGTCCTCTCTAATTAAGATGGAGAGATAGACACATCATTTTTGTCTTCACTTGGGAAGACAAAATGGAGGATTGGGTAAACATCTAGCATCCGATGCTCTTTGAGGATGAGTTAGGGCATCCAAGATAAGAGTAGTTGTAGAAGAACAATATTCTTTGAGGATTGGGAATCCAAGATAAGAATAGCCCTGGTGGAACACACCTTGAGAACCCAGGTGGGGTATATTTCGAGAGAGACAATGATGAGGGTGTCTATACATCATTGGTCTCGCCAGCATTGAGCTCAGATCTTATGGAGAGATAGAGTTGTTAGTCAAGGCCTTGTTATGTGACAATGCTGGTTGATATGATGCTAAACATATGGGTTACCAATCCGACGACTCTTATGAAAATTCTTCAGATTGAGAATTTCCAAGTACCTTGTATAGATAATGAATACCTCCCTAGTTAAGAGGGACTGTTGAAAAGTGTAACTAGGTTCGGTCTTCATAATGATGTGTAATTGTGATTTTATGTAATTGATGCAAAGAAGAAAAATAAAATTATTATTGTAATGCTTGTCTCATGGGTTTCATGAGCAAGGAATTTTATTTTTAGGTAAGGCTCCCATTGTGAGCCCTTAGGATTGGTCATAAAGTCAAATTGAGTCAATGTCATGTATTAAGGACCCTTCTTGGGCATGTTACAAATTTGTATGAGTCATTAAAAGAATAAAAAGGCCCTCCAAGACCAAGCTCTAATACTTCCATCAAGTCAACTTCAAGATGGAGTAAAGGATCTACATTAAAGGACATGTCGGCTCACATACAACTCATGTCTGCTTATTTTCAGAAGAAAAAATTTCGGTCAATGTCTGAAGTGAGAAAAGAAGTGCGAAGTTCACAAGGAAAGCAACCCTATAACCATCAAGAAGAAGGAAAGGAAGATCGAGTTGTTTGGCATTTGCTTTGGGCTAATATCTTCACACTTGTGGCAGAAAACTAGGGTTTCTGTAGTAGTATATCAGTCCAAGAAAAAGTCACCAAAAGGGTCTCCTCATCAGCTCCACTACTAGCCAAATTCACCTAGAAGAGTCCTCAAGAATAGCGAATGAAGGAAGGCATCTCCAAGTTTGTTCTCCCTCCTCACATGTGTGAAACTGCAGAAGTACGGACTGCAGATCTGTGAAAAGAGATTGAAATTTCAGAAGTGCAGACAATTTGACTTGTGTTGACCAAAGGAGGAAAGAGAAATAAGTTTGACTCAAGGAGGATCTCATCAAGGAAGGTTTGTGACTTGGTCTTGGGGAGGAAAATAGGTCAAGGGTCTTGGTCTTGGTAGTCGTCAATTGAAGTCTCTATAAGAAGAAGAATTCGTTTGGGTTTTCCTCTCAAGTGGGAGAGATTTTGGCCCTCGCTGATAGCCTACATTCTGTGTCTCTTGTCTCTTTATTGTTTATGCTTTGGTAGCTGTTTGATGAAGAAGAACACTACAATAATCTAACTAAAGAGAAGATCCTAATCTACTGAAGAGAAAACATTCATAAGCAATTATCATTAATAGAGAAATAACCTAATCTTGATGCCCTAGATTTCTCAACAGTTCCTATGGATGAGATGATGAGTTTGGGAGACACAATTGAATGACCTAACAACTTGGTTAAGGATAATTGGAAAGTTTGATTATTTAGCACAACTTGATTAGATTTAAGGATTGTTAAGTGTGAGGCCAGTGCCTTAGGAGTCAAATTACTTGCACAATATGAATAAAGATACCAAGATATCGGATGAACAATCACTACTAGGATGAGGAACTATCCGATATGAGACGCAACATCTAAAACTAAGTGAGATGCAAGCTCTTGGTTAATTTTAGTTAGAATGCCTATTCTAGATGAGAACCCTCAATTTAGTCATCCTTAAGCAAGTCTCGCAAGTTGTAGAAAGAAGCCCACAAGAAGGAGGCTATGGCCTCATTAACGATACATTGCGTGAGGTTCTGACGACCCAGGTGCCTTCGTTCCTACAAGGGATGTCCACAAGAGAACTACAAGGTCACCTGTTTTAACCTTAGTGCAAGGATCAAGCATTGCAAGCCAAGAGAGAGGGGGCTTTCTATCAACCAAGATTATGCTTGGAGGTTACTTTTAAATATGCACGTCTAATCATAGAATGATTATGGAAGATATGAGTGACAACTTTAAATGAGATTATTAAATGATTTTTAATACTTCAGATTAAATTACTTAATATTCAATGCTTATGATGTTCAACACAAGAGTGTAAATGAAGTACCTATAGAGCAATTACAAGAACAATCTCTACCAAAGCAATGTGCCAATAAACCACTTAATCAAAGAACTTCACAATAAACCAATTCAAGATTCAATGAACAAACAATCCCAATGAGACAAATGCTCTAAATCACTATTTAATGACAATGGAAAGCAAGGAGCACTAATTTATAAATGCAAGGAGATAGAGAGCAATGCCAAAAATGAGATAAGAAAGCCTTAAACACAATTGGTAACCTCCAATAGAGATATTATAAAATGATATTATCAATTAGCAATCTCAAATGAAAGAAACCTTATGTCATTTTAGTAATTAGAAACGATAGGCTACCTTGAAAATTATGCTTTTTTTATGCAATACCAAGTGGATTAGCAATCATTCAAACTTCTTACAACGAGATATGCAACTAGGTTCACGTCTTTAGAAAATAACAATGAGGTACAATTTCTTTATATATTAGAAAGCACTTAGATGTATTCTTAAGATGCAAATGGAGACAAGAGCTAAACTATGCCAATGATGCAATGCAAGATATGGAAATGCAAGGAATGACCAGCAAGACTATACTCACTTCCACATTAATTAGCCCATCCACTTAGAGCAACCTACTTAGATCACTTTGCCGATAAGAGAAATGATGCTCAAAGGCCCCAAAATGAGGTTCTCATGAATTAAAGTGTTCCTTTTATCACTGCCATGACTTATATCAGAGTTATAGGAGCATATATCAGACCTTATAAATCACACGACTGTCCTCTAAAATCACTTAGAAAACCATAAATTCAATTCCACAAATCTCTCTTATCACTTGAGATTAAATGTGTGATGATTATGGGCACATGGTAATGTGTTTTATAGCTTATTTAAGATGTGTATTCAGAGATTATGAGATGACTTCAGATCTGATAGGGTTAGAAAGCAAACCCTTGGCCTTAAGGCCTTGCTAGATGGCTAGTCAACTTCCGAAAGTGCATTAGAGTTCCTTCAAACACCTGCAACACAAATATTAACCTTGACACACAATGGACCAGCCTTCTTGTGACTGAAGCTAGGGCTTCTAGGGTTAAATGATGGACTAGTGAGACCTCAACCCCTTGAATTCTCGATGACAAGTCTGCAAAACCAAATGTTAGCTTGGACAATCAATGCATCAATGGCAAATAATCTAGAAACGAACTTGAAACCTTTGCCAAACTTACCATAAGCCTGCAACCACAAATGTTAGTGCCAAAATCAAGTGCCAAACTCAAAAATATGCCCAAAAATTACTGCAATAAGAGGATAAAGGCGTACAAAGGCCAGCGGGTAGGGTGAGAAGGCCTCCTAGGCCCGCGACCTAGGGATATAAGCCCACAAGGGCTTGTGGCCAAGCCCAAAAGGGTTGCGGCTAAGGGTTTCAAGCCCTTTAAGGGTTGCCGCTACCAACAATAAGGCCTTTAAGGCCTGTGGCTTCCCAAGAGAAGCCACAAAGGCCTACAACTAGGCCTTAGAAGGCTGCCGCTAGGGTAAGAGGAGCCTGGAAGGGCTGCAACCAACAAAATAAGGCCCTTGGGGGTTGCGGCCACCAAGAAGAAGCCTCAAAAGGCTCTCAGCTAACCAAAATGGGCCACGACACCCCTGCAACAAGAGAAATGACCTTAGAAAAATGATGAAGCCCTCTTCCAAGGGCTGCGACTTCCTCTTCAAGGTTCGATGTTGAGGAATAGAGTTTGAAGAGGCTAGATCTTACTCTCTATGGCCCAGATCAACCTCTTTCTCTTGAATGATTGACCCAAAATTTGATTTCTGCTTCAAACCCTTGAACTATCACCTGCATAAATGAACTAGAGAATACCCAAGAACCCAATATATACTTGAAATAAAACCCCAATACTATACAAAAAAAATAAAAATGGGTTAGATTAAAATTACAAAGGTTAGTGGAAAAATAATCTGCAAATATTTACGATATTTACAAAATGAAATTTGCTCTCATTAGCATATTAAACTTTATGGCACAAGTAAATAAATTTGAAAAATAGTGAGAAAATATTTTTTTAGAATTTTCCAAAGACCTCCTGCATAAGATTTTCGTTAGATTAAGACTTAGAGCCAAACAAGGGTGTGATCCCCTTACAGTCTGTGAACTTGGAGGCTAAGGGCTGGAGAAACCTGTAACTCAATGCACTTCAAATGATGGATTATAAAAACAAGAGGGGTTTGATTCATTCAATAGATCTATAAACTCGGAGATACCTGCCAGACTTCGCTAGATCTAGAGTATTTACTCTCACCCAACACCTAGGGCAAGATACATGTACCAATAGATGTTCCTACTACTGGCAAATGAAATAATAATCAACATTATAGTTCAAAGCATATCAATAAAACATCCAACACATACCACACATCAGCAAATGAGAGACACCTTGAATTGAACCCTAAAGACTTTTTATTAAGTGCAAAAAAATTCTAGCAGAGCCCAACTTAGTACATTAGATAATTGTTACATCATCCAAAGATGAAATGAGGAGCTTCATAGCTTCCTTATATAGAAAATGAGAGAAGAAAACCCTTCCAAGTGGAAAATAACAACTAGTTGGCTTGATTCTTGTCAAAATAATCTCATCCATCTATTTTAAATTGAAAAAAATTGATCTCCACTATCGATTGGATTTTTATTTTTTATTTTGAGGAAAAATTCGAATTTTTCATAAAACCCCTTTTTTATTAATCCAAAAAATAATATTTTGGACTAATATCCTCAAAAATTTCACTTTGACTTAACCACCAAGGTCCAAGGGTTCAATTTCTCTTGAAAAATCCATTTTTCGCTGGTGGACCTCCAAAATTTAATACTTTTTTGTCCCACCAATTTTTGATGATTTTCCATTTGGAGAGAATTTAATTTCTCTCAAATGATTTTTTGACTCACAAATAATTAATTTTCTGGCTAATTATTTCTTTTTATTTTTGCCGGAAAAATTAACTAAAAGACTCAAGAGGGGAATAAATATTTTTAACCCTCCAAGTGTGTCTATGATAAAATAATTTAGCCATGGTGTCTAAATATAAGTAACCATGCACTGAATAATTCCTACTCACACTTTTACATCAAATATTACATTATGAACCCTTAGAAGGGGAAATATACATTGACACAGACCCTCAAGACATTACCCTATATTGTGACAAGACATATGATCTAGTATGAAAAATACATAGACTCGATAAACACTAGGACTCACCTAAGACCTCGTCAAAGAATTCCAACCTAGCGTTGGGGTATATCTCGGAGAAAAACTTTTCCGATTATCCGTGTTTACAAACACACAACTCGGGGAGGTTAAAAAACTCCTTAGGGTGAAACCCTTTGAGAAGAATCATAGGCTTACCTATGTCTTGTTACATGGCTTAATAGTCATACTAGAGTCATTTAAAATATAAACTTGTAGAAATTGGGTTTAAAATGACGAAACTAATGTTGAATGATGACGGTGATCTTTGAAAAATATTGTCCACTGCTTTGTACTCTGCTTCTCGGACTGTTGACATGTACATGGTCAACACGACTCAACTCTAAAAGATAGATCAAAGGTTTAGACATTATGAAAAGGCCTCCAAGTCATCTTAGTGATCTAAAGTTACAAAGTCCTGAAAAAGGTAACCAAATCCCAAAAGAAAGAGACCAAATCCGAAATAAATAAAATCCAGCAAGCAAGGCAACTAAAGTTCATATGAAAAGCCCCATTCTACAATAAAGGAATATCATATATAAAAATAAGAAGCAGATTGCATTCATATTGGTGAAGGAAGTATGCCTAATTGAAAGAAAATTGGTACCAAACTTGAAGGATTATGAAGTCACAATTAATCACCTTGTGTAGAACATTCCTTTTGAGAATATCTTGATGAAAGTTGCAAAATCTTTGAAGGCAACCCTTGACCTCAACATCTTTGGAGTATTCTTGGCATCCTAAAGAAACCATTGCAACAAACTTATTGTGATTATGGAGGACTAAGGTAAGTAGTCCTTGAGGTAAGTATAATTGTTTCTATCCATTTAAGTTCTAACCCAAATTAAATTAGGGTTTTGAAATCTCATTTTCTTGGTTCTAGGGTTTGTAGCTAAATTCTTGTAAATCCTTGTTGGTAAATAAACCCTAATTCCATTTTATTATGTTCCCTCATAGAAACTCTACTTTTGGGTTTTTAAGTAGTATGGAAAACCCTCATTAGGATAGAATTGGTTTTGAAATTCAACCCTAGATTGATGTTTCGAAAGGTAAACATCTAGAAATTTAGGGTTTGGATTTGAAAACCCTAGGAAATTCCTCCCTCCCTAAAGATTATATGAAATCCCTAATTTGCAATCATACTCTAGTACATGTATACTTGGTGGTACTTGTCAAGTAATTGTTGCAGGTACATAAATAAATGTTGATCTTATGCAAGAGGGAGCCCTTCAAAGGGAAGCGTCCACCTTCTCACAAAAGAAGGAAAGTTTGTTGGTATATTCTAAAGAATGTAAATGAAAGAAAGGATTGTGGTTAGATTCAGAGGGAGACTCCAAAGGAAGTCTTGAACCATGAAAGAAGTTTTGTCGCAGAGGGAGCCCTTCAAAAGGAAACTTTACAAGGTTTGTAAGTGAAGCAACTCAAGGTATGTTTAAGACTCCAAGTTTTGTTCTAGATCTTCTTGATATAAGAAGGTATGATCACTTTGTCTTTAAAGTTTGCTTTATATTACTAATTCTCATGTGTAGGATTTTGCTATAGAATCATGAAGATTCTTATTTGTTAGGGTGATTGATCTTTAGATTAAATCAACCTTTGTCATACTCTCTATCTTTTATTCACTTTGGTGAAACCCTAACCTTTAGGGTTCACTATAAAACCCTACCCTTTTGATTTTAGGATTTGTTGATATCTAGAATATACGATAAAACCCCAGCCTTTTAGAGTTTGATGAATTATGGTTTATGACAAAACCCTTGTAATAGTTAATGTAAGATCCTAGGAATGAAACCCTAGGTGTATATGCTTCAGTATGGATGAAACTCTAACATGGTATAGTTATTGTTTTAAGATTTGATAAAGTTTGGATAATGGTATCTACGAATTGTGACAAAAAAAACCCTAGCAAAGGTTATTGTAAGAATCAAAGGCATGGAAGTATAAGTCTAGTTGATTGCTAACTAGGTCTATGATTTGAATATCTAAGTTTTGATTACCCTAGATGCTCTCTTTGTGATAACATGATAACCCTAGGTTGATAAAGTTAACTTCATACTCTTGTACATATATTGGTGCTTGGTTGTACTTGTTGATGAAATGTGCAGATACAAAGTTATCAAAGTTGTAAAGAGGTAAGCCTACCTCATATTTGATGATGACTCTATAATGATGTTGAGCATGATGGAAAGAGGAAGTTGTAAGAACTCTGATGTCATTGAAGCTTACATTGATGATTGAAAGCTGACCTTGTTGCCATGAGAAGATAAAGATTGCAGTTTTTTGAAGGAATGATGTTTTGAAAGGTCAAAGTTCTCTGATAATATGATGATGCAAAAGGAATAACGAGATCGGAGAATAGCTAAGGCACTACTGGTAGTTGGTATTGATGTGACAAAAGCTTTGATATTCTGAAGAAGTGCTAGAGCTGAGCTTGGTGCTGCCAAAGAAGTTGAAGAAGGAAGCCTATGTTGAGATGTGTTTTGATTATGTGATGACCTAAGCAGCATCAGAATGGTTGAAGACCTTGGAGTTTTGTGCTAGCATATAAGAACAAATATATTGAAATTTTGATACTAGTTGGGGTTGTGAAGCTACTAGATGTTCTAATAGTTGAACAAGTAGTTGATGTGTTGATCTCTCCTGAGAAGTTTGTATATTTTGAAACATCATTGGATTGGTGGATATCTATGATTTGGTTGAGAGGGAGAGATGAGTACCAGAAACTCCTAGTATGATGGTACTTGGGAGGACATCTTGGCCAGGTTGGTGGCATGTTGCCTTGATGACACCTTAGTCCTTGACATTGTCTTAGATACTTGTAGTAGTGTCTTGGAAATGACACTTAGGTCCTTAAGTTGATGGATCCTTGAAATAGTGTCATTGACACTTGGATCTTTGATGTGTTGGATACCTTGGCAGTTTTGGTATCCCTAGTATTATGTATATTGTTGTACTCTTCTTGGAACATTTCAAATTGAGGTCAACCTTGTACCCGTTGAACAATTATGAATACCTCCCTAGTTAAGAGGGAGTGTTGAAAAATGTAACTAGTATTGGTCTTCATAATTGTATGTTTCATGATGTAATTTATTTGTCAAAATGAAGAAAAAGAAAAAATATTGTAAAAGAAAATTATTTATAAGCATGGGTTTCATGCTTTATTTATTTTATTTCTAGGTCAAAGCACCCATCATGTGCTTTTAGGGTTTGTGTCATGAGTCATTGTCCATGTCATCATGTAATAGACCCTTCTTGGGCTCATTGTATTAAAGAAGGAAAATATTTTATGTAAAATGTGTCAATTGTCACTCCTCCACCAAGTTGGCCTGCCCACTCTTATGTTAGCCTCGTTAAGGAGCCTTCAACCACTATAAATAGTTGAGCATTCGACCTATTGAGATATCATCCATCATTCTATTCGATCTGCAATTTCTAAGGAAAGAAAGAAGTGTGAAGAGGCTAGAAATGGAAGTCTAATAATTGCAAGAAGGAATAAGTCTAAACGAAGAGGAAAACAACTATAAATCTGCTCTTTTCTATCACATGTGCAAGTAGATCTCAAGCTGAAGTGCGAAGGTGCAAGACAAGATTTCAGTGTTGCAGAGAGGGCCGAGACCCTTGTTGACTTACCTTGAAGAGTTGTGTAATATCCCTTCCCAAGAATATTTCTCAAATACCAGCAAACCCCAACTAGAAAAACGTACAAGTGGTATAATAGCCAGAAAACTCACAGAGATGAAATAACGATAGTGCAACAAACAACAATCTATACATGAAACGTAAACAAATACTCAAGAAATGCAGCAAGAAATGCTAAGCCATTTTATTATACTAAGCAAGAAAATGAGTACAGGAGGTGATCATGAAGATGGCACCTCTACTTGCACAAGGCAAGTGAAGAAATACACTTAGAATAACAAAGGAATGGCCTCACACTGATCTGTGTCCCAGCTGTTGCTGCTGCTGGAAATCGAATGAGGATTTGGGGCTGCTCCCCTCCTTAGAAAACGCTGAAACTCTGGAATCAGACTCTACTCAAGAAACCCAGAAAAACCCAGAAAGCTTTCCTGGAATGGCCGACCCCTGCAAATCACCCCCTTGGGGTTCTGCGCAGTCTCTCAAGGCTCTGCGCTGTCATTGAACGAAACCCTCCAGAAATCTGCCTGAAACCTCTTCCAAACCCTCCAATATGCAAGGGCTGATTCCCTGCTCAATCTCCTAGCACAAATACTATTGCAAACCCTCAAGCCATAACTCCTGCCAGAAAGCACTGCGTCATCCCTCTCAGTGCTGCGCAGTCCTCCAAAATGCTGATGAACTACTGCTGAAATGCTGATGGAACTACTGCTGAAATGCTGATGGAAATACCTTGCTCGAGCAGGCACTTGAAGTCCCCCGGGGCTAAGGGTGAGATCTCCGTACGAAGACACTCAATGCACTAAACAGTGCTGCAGACTAGCTAAACAACCAGCGTGTTCTAAGCCGAAGTGACTATCTCAAATGCTCATAACTCAATGCCAAAATGAGGAAGCTCCTCTCTCCTTTATAGCCTTTGCCTCTCTCAATCCCAAGGTCCACCTTCTCCAGCGTAATTCCCCTCTTGCCACGTGTTCCTTCCCTTTTGTGCAGTCCCTCCAAGTGTCTGCATGGGCTCCATATCTGCGTCCCCCTTTGGCCCCCTTGGCTCCCCTTTAAGTCACAACGCTGTGCTACTAGGAGGTGACTTTTATTCTATAGGTGAGTCATGTCCCCTTTCCCTCACCTTTTTATTCATAAATAACTATAGAAGGCAAAATTAAGCAAAATCGAATATTTCAATTAGCCATGGCTAATTAGGAATATTATAGTCTCCCCCGGCAAAATGTTGCTTGTCCTCAAGCAACTGAAGTGATGGATGCTACAAAATTTTCTCACTCCCCCAAGTGGCATCCTCATCCGTCAAATTCTTCCACCTCACCAAGAATTCCCGGACCGTCCTGCTCCGCAGCTGCCTCTCCCTGGTATCAATAATAGCCTCCGGAGTCCGGCTGCAACACCAAATGCCCCTCATCGTCTATGGGTGGTAGCTCATCTGTCACTATCACCTGCTGCCCCAATGCCTTCTTCAGGCATGATACATGAAAAACGTTATGAATCTTACTGCCTTGGGGCAGCTCCAACTCATATGCAACCTGTCCAATCCTGCATATCACCCTGTATGGCCCATAAAAGCGGGGCTTGAGCTTCTCAGCCCCCTTCTGCTTTAGTGACGACTGTTGGTATGGCTGTAATCGTAGGTAGACCATGTCCCCTACCTCAAACTGTCTTTCCACCTGACCCCTGTCAGCATACAACTTCTGCTGGTTTTGCGTTGTAGCCATGTTATCCTTGAGAGCTCGGAGGATATCCTGACTCTCTTGGATCCAAATCTTGGCTTTCAGAGCCTTGCTATCACCAAACATCATGTCAACAAAAGATAAAGGATGATACCCATACAAAGCATAGAATGGTGATATACCAATGGACATGTGATGTGTAGTGTTGTAGCAGTACTCCCCTAGATGCAGCCACTTCAGCCATGCCCTTTGCTGCCCACTGACATAGTTACGCAAGTAGCCCTCCAGCCACTTGTTAACTATCTCTGTCTATCCGTCTGTCTGTGGGTGATAACTGGTACTCGGTGTCAACTCTGTCCCCACTAAACGAAAAAGCTCCTGCCAAAACCCGCCCATGAAACGGCTGTCCCTGTCACTGACGATGGTCTTAGGAAGACCATGTAACTTGAAGACTTCTCTGAAGAACAACTCGACCACCTGTGCTGCTGTGTAGTGTGCGGATATGGCAAAGAAATGTGCATACTTTCTCAACGACGACAAAGATACAATCCTTGCCCTGTACCATGGGCAACCTTGTGATGAAGTCCATCAAAATACTCTCCCATTTCCCCTCCGGAATGGGAAGAGGCTGCAATAAACCCGCGGGATGGCTCATCTCCCCCTTGTTCCTTTGACAAACGTTGCACTCCTGGATATGTTGGAGTACGTCCTCCTTGAGGCCTTTCCATGAGAACCTCTCTCTGATGGGCCTATAGGTTTTGGTAAACCCCTAATGGCCGGCCAATGGTGAATCTTGTGATGCCTGGAGTATCTTCTTCTTTAGCTGAGATCCCTCAGTCAAGAAGATCCAATCCCTGTAGTAGATGATCTCATCGACCACCCTGTACCTGTCATCCGCCACCTGCCCATCCAAAACCTCACATGGAACCCTATCCTTGGAGTACTCAACTAAGAGTCGAGTCCTCTAGTCCGTGTCCAAGCTCATAAGAGACAACGTGGTTGGTCTACGTGAAAGAGCATCTACTACCACGTTGTTCTTACCCTTGACATACTCTATGTCAAAGTCATATGCTTGGATCTTGCTGATCCACTTCTACTGCCTCTCTTGTAGCTGCTTCTGCTCCAAAAAGAATCTGAGGCTGTTGTGATCAGTCCTCACCCTGAACCTGTTACCTACTAAATACTCCAAAATGGCCAAAATCTCCTTGTCGTATATAGAATACAACCTCTCGTGCGGAAGGAGCTTCCGGCTATCATAGGCTATAGGGTGACCTCCCTGCATCAATACTGCGCCGATCCCCTCTCCCGTCGCGTCACACTCCAAAACAAATGGCTGCGTGAAATCTGGCAATGCAAGCACTGGGTAGCTGCTCATAACCTCCTTGAGCCTATCAAAGGATCGCTGCGCTGTATCCATCCAACTGAAAGCCCCCTTCCTTGTCAAATCTGTCAGGGGTGCAGCAAGCTGTGAGAAACTCTTGACAAACTTCCAGTAGTAAGTACAAATGCCAATGAATCCCCGGAGTTTTGTCACGTTCCTCGACTCCGGCCACTCTCTAATGGCCCTGATCTTCTCCTCGTGGACTCTCACTCGTCCACCCCTATGATGTGCCCCAAATACAACATCTCCGTTAACCCAAACTCACACTTGGAGAGTTTGGCATAGAACTGCTGCTCCTGCAAGATACGCAACACTGTCTCAATGTGCTAGAGATGCTCCTCCCAAGTCCTGCTGTAAATGAGAATGTCATCAAAGAATACCAACACAAACTTCGTCAAGTGACTGCGGAAGATGTGATTCATGCAGGACTGAAATGTGGCGGGGGGGTTGGTTAGCC
>APFE031621115.1:108467-120190 GCA_000404065.3 Pinus taeda
TCGATCCTGGGTATGGGGTATCTGTTCTTCAGTGTCTTCTTGTTCAGGGCCCTGTAGTCAATGCACATTCTCAATGTGCCGTCCTTCTTCTTCACCAACACCACGGAAGAAGTGAAAGGACTTGTGCTCTGCCGAATGTGCCCAAGAGCCAGCAACTCCTGAATGGCCCGCTCAATCTCATCCCGATAGGCCTTGGGATGCCTATAGGGGGTAGTGATCACTGCCTGTATACCCTGCTCAAGCTCAATGGTGTGCTCAAACCCCCGATCCGGTGGCTGTGCTGGCGGAATCTCCCCAAACACTATGGCATACCGGTAAAGGATGGATTGTATCTCGGGATGTACTGTCTACCCTATAGTCCCTATCTCTGATGCATGCAGCTTCACTGCCCACTCTACATCTCCCTTCCGGAAGACTGCCTCCATCCGATGAGCCGAAACAGTCTGAGGCGGATATGTGTGCTGTCCTTGTATCTTCTCATGCCTCCCTATCTTATCATGATCCCACTCCATCTCTAGGGTTTTCCAATCCATCGTGACCTTTCCTAGAGTGATGAGCCACTGAACGCCCAGTATCGTGTTGGTGTTCGGAATATCGACCACGAAAAAGTGGCCAGTCAATGTGTAGGTGCCCATCGTCATTGATAGCTCTGGAACATAACCAGCACACATCATGGTCTGATCTCCTGGGACCAAGACTGAAAACCCATCGAAGCTCTCTGTCTGTATACCTCTCCGCTCAACCATCTGTGCATCGATGAAGTTGTGGGTTGCCCCACTGTCAACCAAAACTGATACTCGCTGGCCACATACTGTCCCCCGTACGCGTAGTGTCAGATACTTGGGAACTCCTCACAATGCTACAAGGGCCCCTCCAGTAGGTGCAAAAGATGCACCACCTGCCGCTGGTGGTGGAGGTGGCAAAGGTCCCTGCACGGCATGACTATCTCCTGCCTCCACATCATCCTCATCATCCTCTTCCCCACTGCTCTCGAAGAAGACCTCAATAAAATGTGCTTTGCCAGCAGCACATCTATGTCCTGGGGCCCACGGCTCCTGACAGGTGAAGCATAACCTCTTCTTCTTCAGCTCTTTCTTGGCATCATCGTCAATCTGTACTCGTCCTGGGTTCCCCTTTGGAGGTGGAATCCTCACATCCTTCCCCTTAGACTCGAAAGCCTGTCTTTGGGGGTAAGGTGTCTGGGTCCTGGGTAAGACATCCTGTAAGTCCCGGGTCCTGCTAATAGCGTCTTGGAGTGTCGCTGGTCTAGTGGACCGGACTAAACCCCGAAGTGGCTCTGCTAACCCCTCAATATACATATAGATCCTCTGTGCCGTGGATAGATCTGGCACCATCACTGAGACCCTCAAGAACTCTGCAATGTAGGTCTTTGGGCTCCCTGTCTGTTTGAGCCTCGTCAGTTCAACAAAATGCTGCTCTGGATCCCTTCGATCTAATCGCTCCATCAATCTCTTGGTGGACTCGGCATATGTCGTCAATGTGGAGTGTTCGAGTGTAACCATCCCATGAAACCACCAATCCTGAGCCTCACCATCCAAATGCAATGTTGCCACCTTGATGGCCTCTATCTCCGACATCTGGTTAAGCTGGAAATAAATGTCCAGCTTCTCCACCCAAGACTTTGCTGAACTGTTTGATGAACCATCAAACGTAGGCAAGTGGAATCTACTAGCTGCACGGTGGATTTCACCATCATGGTAATGTGGGTACCCTCTGTGATGGTCGCGGGGTTTGCTATCCCGCTGGAGCTGAACAAAGTCTTTGAATGAGAGGGCTTCCCTGAACTCCTGCCCATAGGCCTGGTACTCTGCAAAATAATCGCCCATATGTTCGGGCTCTGCCTCCTGCTGGGCTAAGGCCCCCGTGTCTGCTCCTAAGAAAGTGGGCATGGTAGAGCGTGTAGGGGCATGTGAGGCCATCTGCTGCGCAGTATCACGCTGCTTTGGCAAATGGTGGGATGCGCCCAATCCCTCACCAACCTGAAGAAACCGTGGGCTCTCACGCTATCTAGCCTCTACTGCCGTGAATCTCTGCCCCATCACCTCAATCTGCCTCGACAGATCCTGTACTGATTTGAGGAGCATATTCGCAAATCTCTTCCCGTCCTCGTCTGCCATTTGCTCTGCGTCCACTACTGGCTCTTTTTGTTCTGCGTCCACCACAGGCTCCTCCTGTTCTGCGTCCACCACAGGAACACAGTCTCCCTCCTCGTAGGTATTCTCCAACCTACGTCCAGTGTCTCTGTATCTCCTACCTCTGTAACAGATGTAGGGTTTTTCCTTAGTGTCATAGATTGCTAGCTCCACAAGCTGAGCTAGATCTATGCTCTGATACCACTGTAATATCCCTTCCTAGGAATATTTCTCAAATACCAACAAACCCTAACCAGAAAGACATACAAGTGGTATAATAGCCGGAAAACTCACAGAGATGAAATAATGATAGTGCAACAAACAACAATGTATACATGAAACGTAAACAAATACTCAAGAAATGCAGCAAGAAATGATAAGCCATTTTATTATACTGAGCAATAAAATGAGTACAAGAAGTGATCAGGAAGATGGCACCTCTACTTGCACAAGGCAAGTGAAGAAATACACTCAGAATAACAAAGGAATGGCCTCATACTGATCTGCGTCCCAGCTGCTAGAAAACTGCGGTGCTGCTGCTGCTACTGGAAATCGAATGAGGATTTGGGGCTGCTCCCCTCCTCAGAAAAGGCTAAAACTCTAGAACTGGACTCTACTCAAGAAACCCAGAAAAACCCAGAAAGCTTTTTTGGAATGGCCGACCCCCGAAAATCACCCCCTTGGGGTTCTGCGCAGTCTCTTAAGGCTTTGTGTAGTCATTGAATGAAACCCTCTAGAAATTTGCCTAAAACCTCTACCAAAACCCTCCAATATGCAAGGGCTGATCCCCTGCTCAATCTCCTAGCACAAATCCTACTGCAAACCCTCAAGCCAGAACTCCTGCCAGAAAGAACTGGTCACCCCTCTCAGTGCTGCGCAGTCCTCCAAAATGCTGATGAACTACTGCTGAAATGCTGATGGAACTACTGCTGAAATGCTGGTGGAAATACCTTGCTCGAGCAGGCACTCGAAGTCCCCCGGGGCTAAGGGTGAGATCTCCGAACGAAGACACTCAATGCATTAAACAGTGCTGCAGACTAGCTAAAGAGCCAGCGTACTCTAAGTCGAAGCAACTATCTCAAATGCTCATAACTCAATGCCAAAATGAGGAAGCTCCTCTCTGCTTTATAGCCTTTGCCTCTCTCAATCCCAAGGCCCACCTTCTCCAGCGTAATTCCCCTCTTGCCACATGTTCCTTCCCTTTTGCGCAGTCCCTCCAAGTGTCTGTGTGGGCTTCATATCTACGTCCCCCTTTGACCCCCTTGGCTCCCCTTTAAGTCACAATGTTGTGCTACTAGGAAGTGACTGTTATTCTATAGGTGAGTCATGTCCCCTTTCCCTCACCTTTTTATTCATAAATAACTATAGAAGGCAAAAATATGCAAAATCGAATATTCCAATTAGCCATGGCTAATTATGAATATTACAAGTTGACTTGTGTTGACTTGTGAAGAAATGGACTAGAGTTTGACTAATATTCTTGGGAGGCTGACTTGGTGGATTGGATGTGGACTTTGTCTTGTTATAAGCGTCTTGGTTGTCTCATTTGATTTGGTTCTTGAAGAAGAGAAGAGAATTTTGGGTTTTCCCCTAGGAGAGGGGTTTTGCCCTAGTTGAGAGCATACATCCTATGTCTCTATTGTTTTGATCTTCATATATTAATGTTTTGATAGTTGCTTGATGAAAAGAAGTTAAAGAAGACATAAAAATTTAATAAGAATTCAAGAACATCATGAGTAATTATCAAAGACAAGAGAATCTTTTTGCCTTTATGATTTTCTAACACCATTTCCTTGTCCACTGGTTTAGGCACGACCTCCCATACATCGTTGATCATGATGGAGTTATATTCCTCCACCATTGCATCCTACCACACCTGATGCTGTGCAACATCCTCATAACTAGAAGGTTCTTTGTCAACAACCTATGTCACTAATGCCTTGTACTTGTCTAGTTGTCTACGCTCCCTCTTGCTTGTCCTAGGAGTTTCCACAAACTCTTGTGCATCCTTCAACGTTTGGCGAACTTCTCTACTGGTTCTACCACTGGTGGTGGGTGGAGCTTTCAACTCCTCTTCCTGCCCCTGTTGCTCCATCTATTGCAAACTTGCAGGATCACCTACACTTGAGCTAGTGCTTGTACTGGTAACTGTACTCGTGCTCTGTTGTCCCTGCTCAACCCTTGCAACTTATGCTAGCTCACTCTAATCACCCGTTGGCAACTCACAAGATCTATTGAAAGCTTTCTCCTCTTGGAACTTCACATCCTGTTTCACGATGATCCTCCTGCTACTCGGAACATATATCTTGTATGCGTTGGACGTTTCGTAACTCGTTATAGCCAACGAAATATCCCTTCTTTGCAGTTTGACCAAGTTTATTGCATTTTTTATCTGGCACATGACAATATGCCATGCTACCAAAGATTTTGAAGTGATCGACCTCTAGTTTCTTCCCTGTGAAGACCTCCTCTAGTGTTATCTTCCCCAACGCTTTGTGAGGAACCCTATTTTGTATGTACATTGTTGTGCTACTGCCTTTTCCCATAAGAACTTGGGCATATCTTGGTCAGACAACATAGCCTTTGCTGCCCCAACAATAGTTTTATTCTTTTGCTTCTATACTCCATTCTGTTGTGGATTGTATGGGGCTGTCCACTCCCTCTTGATGCCCTCCTTCGCACCTAGTCTCGTGAAGTCACTATTTGTGTACTCTCCTCCTTTGTCTGTACAAAGCACCTTTATCCTTTTTCTTGTCATGTTCTCCACAAGAGCCTTGAGCTCTTGGAAGCGACTAAAGACTTCATCATTTGCCTTCAAAAAGTAGATACAGGTCTTCTTGGAGTAGTCATCTATGAAGGTCACGAAATATTCGTACCCTTTGAGAGATCTAGTGGACATCGGGTTGTAAATATCTAAATTTACAAGATGTAACACACCATCTACTCTAATATCACTTCTTTGGAGCATTGCCTTAGCGAATTTCCCAAGTACGCACCCCCTTCTATTTTGTGCTTAATTCTAGAACACTAGTCATAGTCTCCTTGAGCATCCTAAGTGCTCCATGATGTAAATGTCCCATTCTCCTATGCCACAACTCTGCCAAGTCTCTACCATTGCTGCTGCTGCTACTAGCTAGTGCCTTTAGAGAATCGAGCTCAACTTGTAAAGCTTGTTGCTTCGAACCCCAATCTGCTTCACCTTCTTCCAACTCTGGTGTCTAATGAACACCTTCTTCCCTACGAAGTAGACATCATTCGAACCTCAATTTGCTTCACCTTCTTCCAACTCCGTGTTTAATGAACACCTTCTTCCATACGAAGTAGACATCATATCCCTTATCCTGTAGTGTAGAAGTTGAAATTAGGTTCATGCTCAGACTTGACACATGCAACACGTATGTAACACTAGTATTCTTGCCTGACTCCCTCTGAATACTGATGGTACCTCTCCCAACTGGAGTACACTTTGTTTTGTTTCCCATATAAATTTGGAAGTCCATCTCCTCTTCCTTTTAGCTGGAGAAGTAGTCTCTGACCCTCATCATATGTGTTGACACTCCATTGTCTATGTACCAGACACCTGTGGACGAGGAGCTGGAGAGGCAAGCTATGAGATCGGATTTATCTTCCAACCTGGAAGACGAAGCCAAATTGTCTTGATCTCTGAATCCTTTTGTGGCCATCTCTGGAAAATTTGCGAACTCAAATACACTAGAGAAATTAATAAACTGGGTAATAAAGCTCTGTGTGCTTTCTCTTCCAGGCCTTGCGCTGATTTACTTCTGCAAAACCCTTTTGCGACAAACCTTATTCACTAAATCTGCTCTAATACCATGTGAAATTTCCACGAATGCAGTAATTGGATATTTATCTCCTAACTTATGTAGTTTATTTGTCTTCAGAAATATTATGACAAATAACGATAAATTCACTATTGCAATTCTTCACAAAATTAAATATTAGAACTGAGAAAATAATGCACACACAATATTGGACACCAATATTTTTGGACAATCGTCCTTGGAAAAACCCTAATATGGGGAAAACTAGTGTAGCATATGAGGGTTTTATTATTATTAATCTTCAACAATTTCCGAGTACAATGATTTGCTTGCTTGATATTGGCAAAGCTCTAGAAAATAATAATCTCCACTGGCAAAATAGTCTAGAGATACAAAATATCCTCTACAAACCAACTCGACCTCCTCCCAGCCAACTCACACTCCTGCTTAGAAATGCACACTGGTGGGTCGGGAAAATTATCACAGCCTCTGGGATCACTTCCCTGCAAGTCGTTTTGCCTCCAACAACTTCTTTGATCCACTTGTTGTGTCTCCGGGTGATAGATTCAACATTGAAAAACTGAAACAAGCTCCTCTAGGCAACTCGCACTGGCTATCTAGCTAACTCGCATTGCTATTTCGACCTCCTCTGCAAATGAATTCGACCTCCTTTTCCTATCACTGAAACACTAGAAAGTCTGAGGAAATCCTCTCTGGAATCCTTTTCTCAAACCCTTGCTATCGGTGTCTCCCTCTGCCTCAACTATGCCCTTGCTAAATCATTGCAACTGGGTAAGTCAAACTGCTTGAATGTCTTGTGTGTCTTCTCCAAACCCCATCGACTTTCTCTTATAATCTTCTGTTGGATTCTCAAGGGCCGTGATCACATCTAATATGATGGCTAAGAACATTTTGGCCCCGTTAAGTGACTTTTCTGGAAGTCGCTAGAGAAAAATTGATTTTCCTCAATTTATCTGATTTAATTAACCAATTTTCCCAAGTTAGACTTGTGGGATATTTAATTGAGGTGTTTCTAAGGCGTTTCTTGAGAAACCTTCTCTGGGTTTTGGAGATCTCGTGTTCCTTATCCTCTTAGACACCATAGAGACTAGAACACTTGTCCGCTATGTAATGTCCTCTACGAATTGAGGACGAAAGAGACTCATTAGCCTATCCATCCCTGTAGGCTATAGACCATCAAAAAGGGGATAAAACCCCAAAAATTCCCATAACTGGGCAAATTTTGGGGCCGCTGTGGTGAAAAATCTAGAATTGGGGTTTTTAGTAAGATTTACTCAATCATTTATGAAGATGAAACAACTCAAGGAAGCCTATAAATTAAGGAGGATTGGATTCATTTTGGAGCATCAAGTTTGGATCAATTCATCTATTTTCATGAGCTTAGCTTTGAGGGTTTAAGACCCCTTCTCTTCTGTCAATTTTAGTGTTGAAATATTCCACCCTAGTTGACATCATTTCATTTTTTCTCTCGGTTCAGGCACAAGACCATTATTTGGAAGCAACGAGTCTTTGTTAGGCAAGAGACGTCTAGTTCTGGATTAGGCAGTGAGGATTTGGAACAACAACGAAGTTCTGGATCAGGGAGTGAAGATTTCTCTAGCATCAATTTTGGATTTTAGGCATCCTTGGTTTGAAAGCAGCAACGAAAGTCTGGATAAGCAGTTGTAAGGATTCATTAAGGGACAACAAGGCCCTCAATCATGTTCTAGATGTTGATCTATAAGGAACGGTTGGAAAGATGATGACTTGAGTAGTCTCCAAGGAAGTCGTTCTTGTAGAAAGAAATATAGTAACCAAGACCAAACCCTTGTTGCACAAAATTTTGCAGTGGTTTGGACCCGAGTATTGAAGATCTAAAATGAGCAACCAAGCTGAGACCCATTAGCATAAAAGATGAAGCTTATTATAGTAGCCGCATTTGAGATAAGGGTTATAAAGATCAACGAGGGTTTTTGTCTATAGTCCAGAATGTTCCGCTCACCCCAGTGATTTGGATTTGAATCTATATGCAGTTAGGGTTGCAAAGGATTTGTTTAAAGTTTGTGAAATTTCATATTTGGATTTTGAACTTTGGATGGTAGCATATACGTGTGGCTGTTGTGAAACAATTATATTTTTGAAATTGTGAATATCAGAACACTGCAGATTATTAGATTGAATGAGGTCCTCTTGAATTACGTGACAATTTTTTATATAGCACTATTATCGCAACAATTTCATTGCAATCATATTTGGGGAATTGAAGTTTTATATTTTGTACCATTGTAATTATAATATTACAATTGATATTGCCATTCTCTAATTGTTCCTTTATTGAAAAACCCTAGGAAAACTAGGGCACAATTACCCTAGTACCTTACACACTGCTACCAAAAACTAACACGTACAGTGTACAATAGCTATGGGTAATGAGCTACAGGGTGTAGGTAGCCGCGAGTAGCAACAGGAAGGCATGGGTAGTTCGTTGTCAGTGTTGTACAAGATGTATAGGCATAGAAATAGAGGTTTCCTTAGAAAAATTTCTTTTTTGCTTTGCTATAATTTTATTTTTCTCAATGTTATCAAAATTGGATTGGAACCGGTTGAACCGACCAAATTGGTTGGATTGGTGGAATGAAATTGAAAATGTTTGGTTCGATTGAAATTGGCGGGGTTAGTACAAAACCAGCTGGTTCTTGTACATAACCAATTGGTTCTTGTATGGAACTAGACGGTTCTTGTACGAAATTGGATGGTTCAATACTAAACCGACCTTTTTTCATTGAATGGTTTTGTACAATGCAACCAAGGACTCTCCAAACACAATTTTTTTAAAAGAAAACAATAAGTTATGAGTGGGGCAGCCTAATATTCAACCTAGGGCCTTACTAATGCTACGTAATTAATGTTAATGTTAAATTTTAAAGTAATCCTCTTAAATTTTTAACATTACCATTAATTGACTTAGGATGTTTGAGAGTGGCCCTGGCGTCATTGGATTTCATATGTAAAAAGTAGAATATTAGATCTCACTCAAAATCCAATAGACTAAACAATTTTTAGGATTTCAGGATTCAGAGGATTGCAACATTTCTATTGGATTCTGTCGTGCATGAGGGTGTTGAAATACCATTTAATCAAGAGCACTAAGCCCTCTATGTACCATGATGTTAGTTGCATTGACTATTGAACTCCTCTATCATGACCCTAGTAAAAATGTACCCGTCACTCAATCAAAAATCTCGATTTGACATGTGGAGCTTTTCCTATCTTATTTTAATGCTTAGAGGGTAATATT
The DNA here is from genome assembly GCA_000404065.3 of Pinus taeda. Classification (NCBI taxonomy): domain Eukaryota; kingdom Viridiplantae; phylum Streptophyta; class Pinopsida; order Pinales; family Pinaceae; genus Pinus; species Pinus taeda. The sequence continues at coordinate 117,701 of APFE031621115.1, forward strand.
GATGATGAGGATCCCAATATAGGCAATGATTTTGATGATATGTAGTATTTGTTGTAGCATGATTTTTTTTTGACACTAGAGGCCATATGGAGCCTCTTTGTTGATTTACTTTTGGTTCAGAGGTGTATTGTACTAAGTGCTATTTTGGTTCTTTGCCCTCTTGCTGTATACATGTGAAGGCAGAAAGCACCATTCTCTAAAATGAGAAACATCAGGTTTCTTACCAGTGAAAACTTCTTCAGGTGTCTTGAAATTCAATGCTTGATGTGGACACCTATTTTGAACATATACGATGGTATTTGCAGCTTCTCCCCATAAGAACTTTGGTAGACCTAGATCATGAAGCATGGCATGGGTGGCTTCCATAATCGTTTGGTTCTTTCTTTCAGCAACTCCATTTTGCTCGGGAGTGTATGCAACAGTTGTCTCCCTCTTAATGCCAACTTCTCTACAATAGTCATTGAATTCATTTGATTCATATTTGGTCCCATTGTCGGTCCTCAATATTTTGATCTTCTTCCATGTTTGATTCTCCAACAAGGTTTTGAAAGCATGGAACGATTTGAATACTTCATCCTTCTTCTTCAAGAAATAGATCCATGTTTTTTGAGAGAAGTCATCCACAAAAATAGCATAATATAAGTATCCTCCTAATGATGTTATGGGCAAACATACTAGATAGGTCGGAATGGACCAGTTGAAGTATATCAGAAGTTTGACTTTCGCTTGAGGGGAATGGTCCCCTAGTAAGTTTCCCAGCTGCACAACCTTGACAAACACCTTCATGATTCATGTTGAAATTGGGCATACCTGTGACCATCTTCCTTACCCTAGGTAAGGCTTTGTAATGAAGGTGGGCAAATCTTTGGTGCCACAATTCAGATTGAAGAGAAGTGTCACAAGACATGGCTCCCAAAAGACTTCCTCCAACTTGATAAAGACCGTCAACCCTAAATCCAAGTGTAAATGCATCTTTAGGGCTTCTTTGTTAAAGACGTACCTTTCCATCAACGAATGCTACCTTGAAGCCTTTATCTTCCATCGCAGAAATAGATACTAGGTTCTTCTTCAAATCGGGCACATAGAATACTTCTTGTAGATGAATGGTTTGACCTTGATTCAAGTGAAGAGTGATGATACCTATTCCTTTCATGGGATAGGTGGCATTATCTCCAAGTATGATTTGCAAGTTAATCTTCTTTCCAACCAAATTTGAGAGGGTCTCTTTGTACACAGTGAAGTGCCTTGAGGCTCCACTATCAATCAACCAATGATCCAATGTATTCGGAGGAGAGGCAGTGGATAAGGTGGATATAAGATAAAATTCATTTTGTTTTTTCTACAACATTACTTTCCTCATACTTGGAATTTCTTGATCTTTTGGGAGGACGACCATTTCCATATCGAGCAGTGGGAGCATTCCTCTTTCCTTTGAACTTGTTGTTCCTTTGATTGCCATTGCCTTAGTAGTTTTTGTGGTTGTTGTTGTCATCATCAGTATCCTTCTTGTGAGGACACTCTCTAGCATAGTGGCCAAACCTGTTGCAATTGTAACATCTTCCTTTTCTTCCTTCTTTGAATCACGGCCTATATCCTTGACCTTGTTTCCTTGGACCAGAATTGTTCTTCCTTTTAGCATGAGCGGAGAAAGCAGTAGGATCATTTCCATTTGAGGGATTATCTCTCTCCATCATTCTTATTTCTTATTGAGTGCATCGAGCCAATAATTCATCAAAACCCAGAATCTGTCATTGTTGAGGACGGTGCTGTTAAACACATCCCATGCTCTTGTAAGACCTCCAAGTGCAATAAGAGTGAGGTCCTTGTCTCCAACAACTTCTCCAGTAGATAGAAGATCATTCTTGATTTTGGTAATCCTCATGTAGTAGGATTGAATAGACTCTTCTCTATCCATCATGATGTCTTTCAACTTGTTCTTGAGAAAGAGGACTTGATTTGCATTGTTTACTTTGAACATCCGAATCAGCTCGTCACACATCTCCTTAGATGTTTTCAAATCAGAAATATAGGCAACCAAATTGTTGTGAATGGAATCCACAACAATTTTCTTAGCTTTGATCTCACCTTTCTTGTACTTTGTTTTTGCAGCAGCGGGCGCATTTGAAGGAGGCTCCACCATTCTTCCCTTTACATAGTCTATAGCATCATTCTCTTCCAAAGTCATCTTGATCCAGGTGGATATTGGTGGCCACCTGCCAAGTCCATCTGGACCCCCATCATTGTCTCTTTCAGCATTTTCAGTTTCCTTAATTGTAGCACAACTTACTATTTATAGCAGTTTTTCGGGTCCTGAACTTCCGGAGCCGTTTTGAGGCCCTAAACGACGTTTTTTGGGGAATCCGGGGGCAACACGGGTCCAGGACCAGTGTTGCCCGTTCCAACAATGGTAGTTCTCGGATAGATCTTTCTAACGAGCTATCATACGCGTCAAACGGAGATCGTATGCCAAAGTTACGACCCCGGGAAATT
>APFE031621125.1:2655-19648 GCA_000404065.3 Pinus taeda
GCGTTTCACAAGCTTAAAAAACAAGTTAGAAGAATTACTCATGAAAGAAGTATCAAAGTCTTTAGATGTAATAGTCCAAGTCAAAGAAAAGGAAACAAACACAAATCCCATTAATCTCACAATTCAGACAAATCCAAACTCAACTGAAGTAAGGACGTACTTAGAAGTTGCAGTTCAAATGATGAAAAACCGAGGGGAAGATTTTGTAACCAACTTGACAACATCAGAACCTGAAGTAAGTTTAAATCTTGCCACACACATGATAAGGGAAAGACAAACTCCTTATCTTCATCTGAATCACAAGAGCATACATTCCAATCAGTTTGCGTATCTCTATCTCTCAAAACAAAAACATCAAACTTTTGTTCAGAAGGATACTAAAGTGCGCACAATTCAATGCAGTGATAACGATTCTTCATAAGTTTATAGTAACCGAAAGATTCCACAAAATATTAATTTAGGATGGTCAGATCCTTTCTCCGTGCGACAATTTTATATATCACTCCGATGATCATATCAATTTGTATCAACGAAGATGACAATTTTGAGACGAGAAGAAAACAGAAAAAGAGATGAAGCCTTTTCATCAGCAAGCTTTGAGGACAAAGCTTTTTTCAAGAGGAAGGCAATGTTATGAATAAAATATATTAAATATAAATAATGATGATAATTGTAATAATGATTAGTTAATTAGTAATTAGGGTTGAAGAGGTATGTCTAAATGGGACATGACTTTCCATGAAGAGGAACATGCCTAGTATATAAGTAGGCCTCTCACTCTCATTTGTAACATCATTCTCATTCTAATCCGTAAACTGCCATGAATATTCCACTGAACAATTCATCACAATAGATCTGATAATATTATATTAAAAAATCTGAGATTCTATGCTATTACATTTTTATTTAATTTCTAAATCTGTAGATCTTACTGTAATTAGTGCATGCATGTAAAAGTAAATTATGCAGAAAAGAAGAGAACGACAAAATAATCTCACGCACACATAAGACACAAGATATGCTCTCTAGGAAACCCTTTCGGGAGAAAACCCAGCTAGAAGGCGAGGTCGGTTTGCTCTCTTTCTTTGTATGGAAATATGGTTGCAGGTACAAAGAAGTAATGTTTGTGGCTCGTGGGCTACTACAGTGCACAGATCCTCTTTGTATGCTCTATGGAACAAATGTTCTCGAAAGAATGGAATGCCTCTTCCTCCTAGTGGCCCAGTTATAACATAGCCCAATAGCATACTAGTGGTTAAGTTTGACTACATCAACTCTTAACTAGAGTTAGAAAATAGACTCTTCTACACCAAAAACACGTGGCTAGCCCCTTTTCCATGAATAATGGGAGTTGATGCAGCATTCTCTCGAACTATAGGTGTGAAAACATGAATGTCAACTTCTGAGTGGCATAACTTTTGCATATGGAGTCCGATTGATGCGATTCTTGCGCTGAAGGAAAGCTTTTTGTGTGTAAAATAACATGAAAAGGTGTGGCGCATAAGCAACAAAGTTTTACTCCCAGAAAACGTCATTTGATGCCTCAAAATGATCCCGGAAGGTTTCAGACCCCGTTTTGTCAAACTGGGTCCTGCCAGTGAAAACGGTCTCGTGAGATGATTCCTCCACTTTTCTGACTCCCATGAGATGATTTTTTCGAGAGCATTTTGTTCCATAGTTGAGCAAAGATAGCCAAGAGAGATAGGAGGTAGAGCACACAGAGAGGATTTGTGCACTGTAGCACCCCACGGGCCACAAATGTTACTTCTTTATATCTGTAGTCATATTTCCAGACAAAGAACAAGAGCGAAGCGGCCTCACCTTACAGCTGGGTTTTCTCCCGAAAGGGTTTCCCAGAGAGCATATCTTGTGTCTTATGTGTGTGTGAGCTTATTTTTTCGTTCTCTTCTTTTCTGCATAATTTACTTTTACATGCATGCACTAATTATAGTAAGATCTACAGATCTAGAAATTAAATAAAACTGTAGTAGTGTAGAATCTCAGATTTTTAATATAATATTATCAGATCTGTTGTGACGAACTGTCCAGTGGAATATCCACGGTAGTTTACAGATCAAAAGTTGGCATTTGTCACTGAGTTAGGAATATCATCTGCCACCAAGGAAAGCATTTGTTACCATGACGAGAATATCACCTACCACCGAGGGAGGCATCTATCACCAAATTAAGAAATTGCACAAAAATAAAGACATAAGGAATGACAAATAAGGCATAGGGAAATACAACTTAAGATAAAAGATAATTATGACAAGTGGAGTCTTGGGATTGAGTCCCTTGTGGTGGAAGGACTCTATATAAGAAAGGGGGAAGTAAGAAGCGGGGATCTTTTAGGGGAAAGAGGAAATACTTGTGATGTCTAGCGATAATAGATAAGAGGCTAATAGATAGAGGCTCATGGGTGGCCGGTTGTTGAGCTGAGCTTACAGTTGGGAGGAGAGTTGTTTTCCATGCCGTCGTTGCGCAGTTGCTCAAGTGGTAGGAAGGAGTGAGACGAATTCCAAGTCTTCAGATTACATGTATGCCTTAGTTTTCTTCTTTTCAGGTATTACATGTGGTATCAGAAAGGGTTTCAACCATTGAGACCTATGGGCCTTAGCCTTATTATAAATGTTAGATATGAGTATATATGAATATAGATCTGGTGGATAATGTAGGATGTGCAGATGCATATAGAGCTCAGATTTAGATTAAGTCAAATGATATGAGAAATTTCTACAATTTTTTGTTCAAGAATCTGCTTTCATTAGTCATAAAAGGACCTTTACACAGTCTTAAAAGGACCTTCAGATATTCATTTAGTCTTTACGAAAATCTGAGTCTTAAAAGGACCTTCAGATATTCAGATATTTAATTAGGATGTTTGATTTTGCCAGAGCTCTCTCAGTTCATGGACATCTTGAAATTGCTTCTATATTATAAAATCTACTCAATTTGCAAACAGATGATATAAAAATGCGATCCCACCCCATTGTTTTTTACAGGTCAGTCATATAGATTTAATAAAAAAAGCTATCAATACCGGGAAGATTCTTTTTAATTCCACCTAGAAAAGTAGATAAATTTGTATCATGATCGTTGTAGGAATCATTTCACACAGTGATCACTTTTTGGTTAGCCATATTAAGTATCAAGCCCTCAAATTGAATAGTATTTGAACGCTTAATGCTGCTTGGCTGCTTCATAAATCTGTTTTCACTCCTTTTTCTGCTTACTAGCTATTCTCCAAGATGATTGTAATCATCAGGAATCAGTTCAGTTCGATTTTTTTTAAGAAAGCGTTTAAAAGGATCGTATTTGATGGATATCATCTCCTTCTATTTTTTAAATGGCCACAAAATTGAAGGAACAGTTTGGTTTAAAAGAGAATTGGTTTCCTATTTCATGGATATGGTTTACATTTATCCTTAGTTTGTAGGGTTTTGAATTAAGAGTGAATGGAATGACACATCTATTTTAGAATTGGAAAGAGCATAAAGCTGTGGAAATTTTCATTATAGAGGAAGACATGATCTTATCATAGGAAGTAAACATCTGCCACAATGTAATGAAGTTGTGGAGGGTTTGTCCATTCAAGGGTTGCTGCAACAACACCACATTGATCTTGCAAGTAGATCACACCTCTATGGAGTGGAGATCTGATATGCCAGTATGTTATGAGATCTGAGCTATATTAATGGCAACGATTCTTTGAGCTATTTTAATAGAAATTTTTTTCTAATGTTACAAGTTACAACCTTAGATTATTCTTAGAGAGAACACTCCAATCCCCATTGTAGGGTTGAGCAGGTTGGAAGGAGAGGATTCTATTTCATGGTGACATCCATAGTTTAGTGTCAGGCTTGTTACATAGAGGATCCATCATCTGATCTGACCCAACAGAGGAATTTCACATAGTAATAAATATACTATATAACAATTGCATTACATAATACTCACACATGCTTATTTTGTGAAGCACTGTGAAAAATATAATATATTGCCGCTCTCGACATGGCGGTGTTTCATTATTTCAATAGGAAATATTGAATTTTAATATATTGTTGCTCTGGATATGGTGCTATTTCATTATTTTAATAGCCAATATTGAATTCTACATATTTTTTATTTATAAATATAAATACTAAAATAAACACAAGTGCAGCCTTAACTCATAGAGATCAGCAACTGAAATAACCGAGACAAACACGCAAGGGACACTGTTATTTTGGACAATCTTCCCCAGAAAAGCCCAATGCAGGAAAACCGGTGCGCAGATATGAGGGTTTTATTATTATACAGATTCTAAGTACTACTAAGGTGCCAAAGATTGCTTACCCAATAGAGATTTTTACACGACAGTAATACCTCTTCTTGGAGACAGATATTCAACCTCTCGGCACCAGTCTGCCCCACAAAAATTCTTCCATCGCTGCCTCTTGGCCCTGTGTCAGCCCTGCTAGCCTCAGGGTAGCTCCTAAAGCCTCTGCGTCAGCCTCTTGGCTCTCTGCGTTCTCGCAGGCCCTCTGCGCCACCCAAGCTGGCCTCTCTAGCCTCTGCGCAGTCCCCAACTGCCTCTGCATCAGTCTATTCAGCCTCTGTGCTGTCTCCAGCTGCATTTGCGTTAGCCTAAACAACCTCTACGTTGCCTCTCTGGGACTATCCCTGCCTCTCTGCTATGTACTCACTGCCCCTCGCTGTAACAGACCACTAGTTCGAATTTTCTTAGCAAGCCCCGCTCCAAAAAATCGAACTGACTGATCAATTTGGTGTATCTCCGACTGACCCTCAAGACTCCTCTTATACTTTTCCTGTTGAGTTTTCAACAGCTGAGATTAAATCCCTAATCAACGGCTAAGATTATATTTGGCTTGATCCATGTCATTTAGAACATTTTCAACCAGTTTTATATTAATACCCATTAATATTTTAATTTTCCTAAGTTTAGACTTAGGAACCCCATTAAAAATATTAATTATTTTAATATCTCTCCAACCGGGTGAAATTTCCCCAAACCATTTCTGGGTCTTGGAGATCTTATGCGCCTTAGCCTCTCCACCAATTTTCATGGCTAGAGCACATCTGGTGCTATCACAAATCAACACAATTCCACTTCCATGACAAATATTTTAATTTGATATCTTAATTTGAGAAGAAAAATATTGGTAGTGAATCGTTTGTAGTTTGAGAGGGTTAGAAGTTCTTTAAGATTGCGTAGTCTAACCAGACTGATTTTTTGCCCTGAAAATCATGAAAATTCTGGCAATATGTTGATAAATTTCTGTAGGGATTTTTGTAAATCCAAGCTACAATTGTTAAACCTCAAGATTTTGGGTGCCTTAGAAGTTCTTGATGGTGCTGAATCCCTTTCCACTTTCAAAAACATGCTTTAAACACTCCTTCTGCAAAATTTGTTGAAATTTTTTTGCCCGGATTCCGGCCCAGAGTGGTCGTCCAGGCAATTCCTCCACGTCGTTAGACTTGTCCCTTTAAGATAGGCAAGATACTCTTTAAGATATAGAAATGTGCAACTGCCGACATCCTCTCACGTAAGAAGTCATTCTTTCACCACCAGGCAGGTCTCCCATTATAAGGTACAAGTATTCTGTGTCCTGGAATGGAAATTTCACAATGCATCGACTATCAATTTCTGCACGTAGGTTCCTGTTTGAACTAACATGTTCCACCTTAAGAGCATCTATTTACCTTAGTTCCTTCCATCAACATTCTGATTTTTTTTAAGCTGTCGTTCCAGAATCATTTGATACTCAATTGTATTTGGCTAAGTACAATGTGACGGCGTTGGGGGTAAATACTTACAGTAAGGCTCTAGTTCAGTAATCCGGGATAATACTTCGTGAACTAAGGGATTGAATGAAGGGCTTGAAACCGCTTTTCTTATATTGTCAGTCTGATGTGTCTGATGCAACTGGAGTTTTCTCTTTTGCACAAATATGCTCAATAAATCTTCGTTTCCTAGATGTCATAGGAGTTGTTGCTTTATAGCTATAAGAGGCCTGTGTACATTATGGTTGTTGCTTGCTAGCTTCACTTCTACAATAGTAATCTCAATAATCACTCTTTGAATTGTTGAACAAATCCTCTAGCATACTTTTATCAACCATGATAACCAGATGTCATTACTCTGTCATAAAGCGAGTGAATAGCCAAGATACTCTCTAAGATATAGAAACGTGCAACATCCTGTTGCATAAGAAGAGATTCTAATTTCTATCACCACCAGGCAGGTCTCCCATTATAAGGTTTAAAGGTACAAGTATTCCTTGACCTGCAATGAAAATTTCACAATGCATCGGCTATCAATTTCTGCAGACAGGTTCCTCTTAGACCTCATAGCATCTATTTACCATAGTTCTTTCCATCAACATTCTGGTTTTTTTTAAGCTGTCATTCCACAATCTTTTGATACTCAATTACATTTGGCTAAGTAGAATGTGAGGTTGATGCTACTTTTCTAATATTCTCAGTCTGAGACTCTGATGTGCCTGATGCAACTGGAGATTATGCTCTTCTGTACAAATATGCCAATTTTTTTGGTTTCCTAGATGTCACAGGAGTTGTTACATTGTAGCTATAAGAAGCCTGTGAACATTATGGCTGTCGCTTGTTAGCTTCACTTTTACAACAATAAGTTTTGTGTGTTGTGACTTTGAGGATTTGGCACCTCATCTCTGACATTTACAGGTGTATACTTAGGTTTATATTCATGATATGCTCTCATCTCACTTGGAGTTGTGATCCCCTTATTGTGTAGGGTTTTTTCATTCACCATGCAATGCCCCAATCTCTGATCGAGGAAGACTAGTTTATCACAATGGTGTCCTCAAGAGCATAGTCACTCTATAATCCATCACAACCATTGTTGCATTCTGTTCATGTACTTGAAGATCCACGAATAGAATTGTGGATGGATCGATTTGTTGGGCCATTTTGAAAATACATGACTAAATATTCTTGCTGTAAAATCAGATTGACAGTTTTGGGTAGATGCTTGTAGCCCATTTTGACTTAGTTTTTTGATCTATTGCTGTATATTGTTAATGTCTTTCAGAAAAAAGATCAGTCTGATGTGAGGTTGACACTTCTTTTCTGATATCCTCAGTCTGATGTGTCTAATGCAACTGGAAGATCCACGAATAGAATTGTGGATGGATTGATTTGTTGGGCCATTTTGAAAATACACGACTAAATATTCTTGCTGTAAAATCAGATTGACAGTTTTGGGTAGATGCTTGTAGCCCATTTTGACTTAGTTTTTTAATCTATTGTTGTATAGTGTTAATGTCTTCCAGAAAAAAGATCAGTCTGATGTGAGGTTGACACTGCTTTGATGATATCCTCAGTCTGATATGTCTGATGCAACTGGAAGTTTCTATTTTGTACAAATATGCCCAGAAAATTTTCGTTTCCTAGATTTCATAGGAGTTGTTTCTTTATAGCTATAAGATGCCTGTGTACATTATGGTTGTTGCTTGTTATCTTCACTTCTACAATAGTAATCTCAATAATCACTCTTTGAATTGTTGAACAAATCCTCTAACACACTTTTATCAACCATGATAACTGGATGTTGCTACTCTGTCATAAATGGAGTGAATGGCCAAGATACTCTTTAAGATATAGAAACATGCAACATCCTCTCAAATAAGAAGAGTGATTCTATCACCACCGGGCAGGTCTTCCATTATAAGGTACAAGTACTCCTTGTCCTGAAATGAAAATTTCACAATGCGTCGGCTATAAATTTCTGCACAGAGTTTCCTCTTAGACCTCACATGTTTCACCTTTAGAGCATCTATTTACGATAGTTCCTTCCATCAACATTCTGTTTTTTTTAGGTTGTCATTCCACAATCATTTGATACTCAATTGTATTAGGCTAAGTATAAAGTGAGGTTGATGCTGCTTTTCTAATATCCTCAGTCTGATATGTCTGTTGCAACTGGAGTTTATGCTCTTTTGGACAAATATGCCCAATAAATTTTGGTCTATCAGGAGTTGTTGCTTGTAGCTATAAGAGACCTGCGTACATTATGGTTGTTGCTCAATCCTTGTTAGCTTCACTTTTACAAAAGTAAGTTCTATGTTTTGTGACTTTGAGGATTGGGCACCTCAGCTCTGACATTTACAGGGGTATACTCATGCTTCTGTTCATGATATGCTCTCATCTCACTTGGAGTTTCGATCCCCTTATTGTGTAGGTTTTTTACATTCACAATGCAATGCCCCAATCTCTGATCAAGGAAGAGTAGTTCATCACAATGGTGTCGTCAATGGCCATGTGCTTTAATCTTTGTCAGAAATGTATTGAACCACTGGTGTTCACTTATTTTTTCTTTTGTGAAAACAGTTCATAAGAAAAAAATGCATCCTTCACATCACGTCACAAGCGGTCACAAGCTGTAAAATTCTCTAGATCAACCTTCTCTTCATATTGCCTGAATTTACCAAATTTATATGCAATCCAAAACTTCATTTCTCCATTCTTATCATCTCCAAAAGTGATTTTGCTCTCAAAAAAATGGAAAGTGAAACAATTGGTATTTCATTCTTCAAACTTGTTTTTGAACATTTTCTTGATTCCATAGGAACAACCGAAGTCTTGATGAGCCCACCCGATTGTACAGAATGCATTAAAATTTTGAAATATTTTTTGCTGAAAATTTCAGAAATACTTACCAACGTCATCTTGAAAAAGAGATCTGGTCCATCAAAACTGCAGTGATCCATGGGTTCAACTTTTGTTAACCTTGGTAGAGGAGTGGGAATTTCAATTCCTTTATACACCATGTCATCTCCAAAACTTCAACTGTGGAGAGGTCAGACAAAGTTTCTTTCACAACTGAAAGATCATACCCTGTCTTGTTCAAATCCCATATTTGAGGTGTCCTTATTCATCACTTCAATATTCGGTCAGATGAAGCTCACCTTCATACTTGCTTCAAAAATGACTATTATTTGCCTGAAAAATAGATGTTGAAAATGGTTCAAATCTTTGATGGGAAGTTTAGCAATGCAATCCTCATCATTAAAAATTTGCAAATTCATTAGGTTCTCTGTCTCTTGGCTATACTCATCCTCCTCATCATACGAGGGTCGTCATCATCATTTGGAGCAACAATTTGAAAAACCTTGAGATTATCTTTCAGATTAGTTCTGTCATCTTCATCAACAGCGGGCTTATCTGATTCTATTCTTCTTTTGAGAAGGGAATTTCCCTCCTTGACTAACTGCTCTTTGCCCTCATCACATCCACCATATCCAGCATATCCCATAACAAACCTGTGATAGGGTCAAAGTTAGACTTCCCTCTTGGTGGTCATCATCAAATACTGATGGCCCTTCAAAGCACAATATATATGATATGATCTGCCTCTATTTTGTCCCAAGTATAAGGCCTGATCCAAATCGATGAGAAAATTATTACAAGTGTCAAGGCTACTGTTCAAGATTATCACATGTTGTTACCTCAACGCCAAAAAATCGATCAGCTCCAAATTTTATTCATGTTTAATTACAAGTCCCCCTTTTAACTACCACTGAGTTTGGTGGTTGGTTGGAAGATAATAGAGGAACATTATAATCTGTACCTAGCTTCTTCTCTGCAGAAGTAGATCATCATGCTTTAGAGGGACTTCAAAACTTACTTTTCCTTAAATCTGGATTTCCGTTATCTTCAAGGGCTTAGAAGGATCTTCTTCAACCAATACTTCATCCATTTTTTCTTAGCAATGCCTTTGTTACCTTTAAAAGACCAAGAAGGCCTTCTTTGGGCTGCATGAACACCTGATGCAATTCGTTCTTTTTACTTCTAGGGGTAAGTGAATAGCATCATGAACATGTCCTCATGCTATACATGCTATACATGTCCTCGTGCTCTTTTACAATATGGAGAACTAAAGAAGGATCACCAACATCTTTTGGACTTTCTTCCAACCAATCAGCTTTGTAGCGATTAGGGGACCCAGGGATACTCTTGACATCAATAACCTTGTACATTTGAAATATCCACGAAGCCATATTTCACTACATGCAAAATTTCCACCATGAGACAAGATGTAGAATTCAAATAGATTCCTCTCCAATGTGATATACAATTCCATGTGTAACAGATATCCTCCTTGAATTCTGTTACACATAAAATTCTGTGACCATAGGGGCTCTTGTGGTATATGTTGCTTAAAAATGAGTAGCATTACAAGGCAGCAATGAGATCCTCTTTCCAGTCTTTCTTATATGGTGCAAATGTTCTTGCATGATGGGTCTCATAACAACGGTGAAGGAGACATAAGATCTTCGCTTATCAAGAGTTTAGTAGATTTTCTTTCCTGCAAATAGAACTTCTCCTCTAAGTTGGACCTGTTTCCGATTTCTCTTATTGCATGAGAGTGAGTTATATTGATTTTAGGATAATCAGAACCCTTTGGGATGAAGGTAACTTCAGTGTTGCAAACTTTTATTGGCATTTGAACAGATATAGAGGTAGTCTTGACTTTGTCAGCTTCTTGCTCTTTTGCTTTTCCATTGATATATAATTATAAACAAAATTTATCTCTAGTTTAGGGATTCCACTAGTATCTGCTCAAAGCCATCCACAATAGCTGTTGGATTCACAAAGAAACTCCTAGCCGTCAGCAGAGCAGATACAATTTTTCAGTGGAGTTCACAACTGCAACGTCTGTACACCCTTATAGAGGTGGAGATCAGTGACCATATCCATTTTTTCCCTCTACTTTCATTAATTCCATGACCGTTTCAAACATCCACCAAAGTAGACAGACCACCATCGGTTTGGGAATACGAAGAACCCTCCCATGGAGGACGTGACGGGACCATCAACCTCGAGCCAACTCTGAGGTGATACCATTGATAAAAACTTTATTTTTGGTATTGAAGTTATTTCTGTCATTGCTTGTCTTTTATATTTCTATTTCTTTTGCTACATTTCTTCCTTGCAGATCTATAAGTAATACAGGGAGGTATGTGTTGTGCTGTAGTTGGTCTGGAGAGAAAATTTTTGAAGGGAAGATTAACACTGCAGGAGCATGGGAGGCACAGACAGCAGCTGAATTAACGTTGGGGAATTGTGAATAGACCCTCTTCAGACAACTGCACATTGCCCTCCTTGCAGGGGTGGTGGAGGCCAGACCTGCCAACTTCTTCACTCCTCTGCAGCAACTGGGGGGTGGTTTCCTCTTCACGTCAAATATCAAACACACTGAGTCAGATCTGAGGTGACCATTACACAACTGATGCCATTAATATTGTAGGCGTACGTTTTGTCAATTTTGATTTTTGTTCTGGTTTCTACGGTTTCCGCTGTGCCTCTGACTGTATGTGGTTATTGACAGTCATATTTATTTTCTGTAGCTTATATTTCTTGATGTGTAAGCTGTTAGGGTTTCTGTATTTCGGGGTTTATTTATACAAGTTCTTCTGCTTAAGCCCTCGTATCTTAAAAATTCTTTTACTTATTCATTTATTTTATTTTGAACGGAAATTTGGCTGTCAAGGCTATATTGTGTTCTGCATTTTATTCTTTGTAGCTATTGTATAAAATTTTGTTTGCAACCTTGTTAGAGTTCCTACTCTTGGTCGTTTTATGTGAAGAGTTATTTTTTGGCAACTGCTTAAAATTTTGGCTTTGGAGAGTTTTTCCTTTTAGTTTATGAATTGCATTTGTCATCCTTTGGACACAACAGTTTTTCATATTCTTATGGAATTTGGTATTGTTTTTTCGTAATATGTGGATAAATAAACAATTTTGACCAAAAAAATTGCTTTGTGATGATTTACAAGTATATCTGTTAGTTATATTCCAGATTCAAGATGCAGATCTTTGTCAAAACTCTTATTAAGACCATCACTCTCGAGGTTGAGAGCGTTGACACCGTTAAAGATGTCAAAGATAATATCCAGGCCAAAGAAGGGATTCCCTCCGATCAGCAGTGTCTGATCTTCGCAGGAAAGCATCTTGATGACGGACTAACCCTTGCTTATTGCAACAATCAGAAGGAATCTACCCTCCACCCTTCTCTCTGTTTGAAGGCTGGTATAGAGATCAAGCTTAAAAAAGGCTAACGCTCTAAAATGAGTGCCAGAGCTTCAGCAAGATAGTTGAAGAAGTGTATCTTCCTTTTTACTGGTATTTGCATAACGCTAAGGGTTTATAGGAATTTCCCCTTTATCATGTATCATTGTCTACCCAAACCCCTTCAGCGACTCAGTATAGTGCGAAACCACCACATCTATCCCCTGTAAGAGGTGCATCAGTGCTCATATCCATTGGTTCCTCCGGGGTTTCTACCAGTAATATTTTGAATAATGAAAATAGAACGTGGGTGCCTCACACCCCACTTTGAGTAGATTGTGCAACCACAACATCTATCCCCTTTAATAGGTGCAGATCGGTTCCTCCTGGGACTTATACCAGGAATATTTTGGATAATGAAAATAGGACGTGGGTGCCTCACACCCACTTTAAGCCCTGGATATCCGATGATTCCACCACTCATTATATCCTTGAAAGAGTTTCAATGTTTTTCAAAATTAATCTTTTAGAAAATCAGACAGACAACATTATCTGATGCAATAGAGAATGATGAAAGGGAGTGCACCAAGTCACACAAGTAGTGATTATCTTCAACCACATGGACATGGGGATGACATTTCAACTCCCAGATGTCATCAATTCCAAGAGTCTTTCAGCCTTTCGTCCAATAGTTAATATGGGATTCGAACTATGACAAAGGAGGCATGTTGATTATCGATTTCAACAAAAATAGCCGAAAATCAGTTTAGTGGAATTCCACTGCAAATCCAGAACATGTCATGTCAGTGTTTATCTCAGTACTATTTTCCATACTTTATCTTCGCCAGACTCGATCTTAAATGTCTTTTATTGCCAGCGTTAGTCTTCCAAGGGGGTTGAAGATATCGGAGTAGTCGTTAGCAGTTTTTTTATATACAACTTTCTTATTCTGCCAAGGAGGATGAAGATATTGGGGTAGTTGTTATCATTGGTATCCTGGATTCTTGTTCTCTAGAGTTGGATCTTGGGCAACATTGCAGAATAGCTTGCTTCAGTGAGAAAGTCATTGGAGATGACAACTTCGGTCCAATTCCGTTTGTGTCCACCAGACATAATCCTCCTTTCTAAGGGGGTTGGTTTTAGTCAATAATACATGCTTTTAGGAAAACTAAAACATTAAGCAGGTGCTGTTTGCAATCTGATTTAATGGTTATTTATGTAGTGAAGTTCTTGTAAGTTATTTATTGAATATTCTGCTTTTTAATTGCTGAATGAGTTTTCCTCTTGTTTCTTATTCTCAACTCTTTGCTCTTTTCTGTTGTGTCTGCAGATTGTTTTCTCGAAGAAAACCAACTTAATATTCCTCTTCTTTTTGCTGCGAAAGCTCATTCCTCTTTTTTCTATTCATTCACTCTCATTTGCATCATCCCTCCAATGACTATGTTTTCGCCAGCAGCTCGATTGCCAACTTGGGTCATATGCTATGTGTGCCGTTCTTTAATATACTTCGTGCACCAAGATCGTTCCCTTTCATTGTTCCATGTCTTCTTTTTGAAAACACAATGTCTATAACAAAATTCAATGCCATAATCTCTGGTCTCTTTCACTTGGCAATGCTTATGAATGGGCGGTGACAAAAAAATTGGGCAGATCATTTGAGGCTGATCTAGTTGCTTTTATGGAGAAGGAATCATGTCCCCAATTAGAACGCCGAAAGTATCATCGGGTTGTGTCAGAGTCAGCCCTTGATGTCCTTAACAAATTGAGCGAACAACAGCAGAAACAACTCCTTAAAAAGAAAGCCAATAGGCTTTATTAGAAAGAATTGGCTTTAGCTTTTCCTCTTTTAACAACCTCTGCTAGGAGTTTATTGTCTTTACTCTTTACTGTTTCAAGGGATTTCTTTCCTTCATGTTTGTCTTGATTTGATTGGGATTCTGCAGCATAAAGCTTGGGCAACGTCTTTACAAATTGCCTTTCCTTGTAATGTTCTTTGACACTAACTGGAGACCTGAATTTAGGACAAGATTCAAGCGAGCACAATTTTGAATAAATATGGTTGCAGGCCTGGTAATTTCAGGTTATGGTTTTGCTGATGTATTAAGAAGTTGGAGATATGAATATTGCACTTGATCATGCTGGGTAATATGGTGATGATGGGATCCTGAAAAGTGGTTAAGTTTAAGCCATCACCTTTTGGGGAGTCAGAGTAACAGATATTTCACGAAATATTTGCATGTTTATTATGAAAGCAGCAGCCTTGTCATTCCAACGTACATGGCTGATTATGCCTACGAGAAATGATTGTGCGGCAAGATAATATTATTCTGGGGTGTATTTATGACTATGAATCACAATGGGAGTCTGCTTTCGAGAATTGCTAATGCCCATAGATTGTTGCCTACGATGACTCTTACGTATCTTAGATTTCAGTGATCCAGCATAATTCTTTATTGGCTTCCTCATTTTTGTGATTCTGAGTCATTTTTATTAGGTGTGAACTTGCTTAAGAGAGGTTGAGGGTGAATTTTCTATATTTCGAAGTTATGTTCCGGTCTATTTGGAAGTTATGTTCCGATCTATTTGGCAGATATATGTAGGCTTATTTATTCCTAAACATTATAAGATGTATTCCATATTTGTATATCTAATTACACAGATGGGACAAACCAGAAAAATTGTAGATCTCTCTTTTGTGTAACTACGCTCACCCTTTTTATTATATTTGAATAGCTTTGTGTTAATGTTCCTTGCTCATTTAGATTGAAATTCTAATACAAATCTAAGCAATTAGCATACCAACATCAATAACTTCAGTAGCAATGTATATGTGAATGTTTCAAGGTTAGCTTGTTAACATCACTTCCTAATGTTTTGAATGGGATCCTTGAATTTCAAATAGAAATAGAACAACCGATAACTGAAGTTAGTGATTTCTTGTAGGCAGCCAAGTATTTTCAGGGCTTATAAGCATACAATTTCACTTGTTCTGATTTAGCTATTAGGATAGATAGAACTTAAACATTGGTCATTTTTTGGAAGGAAATCAAACCAGAAAATATCATTGAAATTACTTTTCTTGTTCTAAGTGCCTTGGTCATGATAACGATTTTATGTTTTTTTTCAGAAACAAATTTTTTTATGGAGCTTATTTTTATTGTTTTAACAGTCTTGGTTATTGTAAACATTTCTGGTTTTCTAGGAACAATTGTTGGTGCAATAAGCTAAAAGTCTTTGTTATAATGGATGCAATTTACAATCAAAGCAATGCATTTCCTGTGCATTTTTTTTGTTATATATTCTACTATTTTTATGTTTACAAGTGTTTTGATATTCACTGCTTTGCAGTTAATTGTTATTGCGTTGAAGCATATTGATAATAAATGTTTGAAGCATACTAATAACAAGTGTTTTAATATTCACTTAACTACACTGATAAAAAAGTGTTTTGATATTCACTGCTTTGTAGGTACAATCTGCACTGAAACATACTGATAACAAGTGTTTTGATATAGGTGTTTATTAAGCATTTTGTTGATCATTATTTACTTGACATTAACTTTTGAGTGATTAGAAATATCAATCATTTTGTTAATCTCTATTTACATTAAATGACATGGATTTTCAAATGTGATAAGATGGTCGGTCATTGACATCATTAATATCTGATGTTAGAAATATAAGATGTCATTGACATCATTAAAAAACAATTTTGATCATCATAATGAATATGGTCTTTAATATGTAATATCACATTTTAAAAATGCTTGTTGAATCAATGTTTTCCTTGGTCCGGACAAAGTGCTAAGATCAATATTTAATCTTACAATTAAGACTAATATTTAATGTTACAATTATTGTATCTTGAAATAGAGTTACTTTATTGGTGTACATGACCTCTGGTGATTTATTAATTCTCGATGAGGGTAAATAAATGATCTATATGATTTTCACTTAAATATTATTGATGATCTAGTTTCAAAGAGTTATTTTGCCACTGGACACATCTTCTTTTAACATCACATCATGTATGTTGAATTAATGCTTAGGATTTATAGGGCATTTGAAAATGTTACACTTTGATGGAAATTTATGATTCATGGTTGGATGATCTATTTTCAAAGAGCTACTTTGCCATGGGACGCATGTTCTTTTAACATCACATTATGTATGTTGAGTTGACGTTTGAGTTTTATCAAGCATTTGAACATGTGTTACACTTGATTGCAATTTTGGTTCATGGTTTATTGAGCACAATTTTTATCATTTCAGAGAATAAATATATAATAAGTTTGCCTATCTAAAGTTTATGTCTTTTAAGCTTGTCCTTAATTGCAATTTTGATCTACTATTTGCACACCTAGAGTTCATTTGTCTAATGTGCTCATCAAGCTAAGTTAGCGAGCCTACTCTTCTTACTTAACAACCAAGTTGCAACACGGGAGAAATGCTATTTATCAAAGGAGTTAAAGGAACAAAATTCTCATGCTTTTTAGAAAAATTAGCTTTAGTGGGAGAAAAAAAAACTCCTCAAAATTGCAG
The DNA here is from genome assembly GCA_000404065.3 of Pinus taeda. Classification (NCBI taxonomy): domain Eukaryota; kingdom Viridiplantae; phylum Streptophyta; class Pinopsida; order Pinales; family Pinaceae; genus Pinus; species Pinus taeda. The sequence continues at coordinate 19,246 of APFE031621125.1, forward strand.
GTTTGATCTTAAATTGGATAAACAAGAACTCTAGGGATTTTAGATGGGATCAATGAAGAAAGTTGACCAAGCCAACTCATTGATAAAGAGAACTAATTAGAAAAATATCAATGACAGTTAAATATCTAAATGGATGAAACATAACATGGAAGAAAATTAAGATGGCATACTGAAAGGTAGCCCACTCACTAATCTCTTTATTTAACTCAATTAAATGTGTTTTAGTTTTTCCATTTAAATTTTTTCTCAAGGTTTTTACACCATTATATCTAGAGATGAAATTAATGAATGAAAATAAACAATTAAAAGATCAACAACACACACTTAGATGATGCATGAGTTTTTCAACTACATATGGTGCTTCTTGATTGCTACAAAGTCATATGTACTTAATTGTCGTCTT